>VWZV01006336.1:104050-115336 GCA_013397155.1 Irena cyanogastra | reverse complement strand
TATATATAAAATATATGCCATTTTTAGGCAGAAACCATTCTCTGACTTCCAGAGAGACCACTTTTATAAAAATGTGAAGACATCCTGTATCCAGGAAGGCTTCACATCAAGCTGAGGTTTGTCTTTAGACAAAGTAATTAGTGTTGCAGAATAGCTATAGCTGTATCCATCCATCTTTCTTTGGAATTCTGCTACTGCACTTGTTAAATAATGGACAAAGAGAAGAACTCTTCTTGGCGTCTTAGAGTTCACCATATAGTTAGTCTTAATTGTTCATTAGATTTACTATGTCCTTGCAAACCTAACCTTCCCTGGCCCCTTCCAGGTTCAGCAGAGAGAAAAGTGCCTATTTTCGCATCCTCTAGAGGAGCTTCTCCCTCTACTGATTACAGTAAAAGCTTGAGGAGATTATCCAACCTCAGTTAAACATAGCCTTTACAAACACTCACCTCCATTTATATTCACAAATTAAATTATTCACAGCCATACCTCTAAAGAACAAAAAAGCCAATACATTTTACAATCTCTTGTAACTCTGAATTACATAGACTCTGCTAAGTACAAGGAGTTGGCCCATGCATGTTTAGCACAGAATTTGCTTATGCACTTGAGGATCTTGGCAAATGCTGGACATGGTCTGGACTGGATTAAAGAAATGTTTATTTAGAAGATGTCCAGCAATTGGCATCTGGTCCTTGACTGAGTCTGTGAAGGTCAAATTCAATTTTCTGTCCCAGGCTTCCTGTGAAGCAATGGTGTGACACAGAATATGCAGTTATATATCATTCAGATCTTATAGTACTGAACTACTTAGGCTCCTAAGACTTGCTTCCTTTGATGGCTCAGATACTTAGAAGTTTATGTCTCATTAAATCATTTTTTAATATAGTTTAAAGTGCTCTATAAAGTTTCGGGGCTATCAAAACAGTAAAATTATCTGACAAAATCCTGAGAAGATTATGCTTGCCCACTTAGTCATAGTATGAGAAAATTCCTATTTCTGTGATTAATAATGACTTACACTGTTAAGGATGGCAGTCTGAATTAGGACAACTATATTAAGAAAAGAGAAAACTCGTGAATTTGTCAGGAAGAAATATTTGGCTGTTCAGTTCTGTACACAAACATCACAGCCTTGAAAACTGCTTATGGTTCCTATGGGCAATGCTGTTTGCAGAGTTAGGCTTGTGCCTGGCATATTGAGGTGGAACTGGCCTTAGCTGTGAAGTTAATTTAGTACAATTAATAAGGCAAGTGAGAAAATTAATACAAAGAAACATAGGGAGGATCAGATGCAATAATCAAGAAAAACAAGTTATAAAATAGAAAGCAATAGGAGAGTTGGGGAGGAAGAAATGCCTGGTTTTGGAAATGAGACATCCTTCTCCATTTCCTAGGTCATTGTATTTTCCTATAAAAACATTCAATTAACAGTGCAAATCTAAATTTTTCACTAGTTTGAAACTAACTATTTTATGCTGAGAGCATGCAGGGAGAAATTCAAACACTACATAATCAATCAGATAAAAGTAACCACATTCCAGTGACATTTCTCCTTCCTTTTAAAACTGCTGTACGCATGTAACTGCTGGCAGTAAAATGTCAAGAATGCGAGAGAAAATTGAAAGATCCTTGATACAATAGGAAAAAATTTGATTAAAAAAAAAAGACAATGTTCTACACTGTTATGGGTCTTAATTATGAACAAACCAGACTTTGACTGAAAGCTGAGACTTTCATTTCCTGTATTCAGAAAGTGTGAGACTACATTTGTTTTGAGAGATAATGAGCTTGACACAGAAAGCTCAGCCTTGCTACCTTTGAGCTCAGCAGCATATGGTCTAAAACTCCACTAATGATGTGAAAGCTTGAGTTCCCCGTGTTGTGAAAGTATGTGTTCCACTCTTAGAAGAGGCTTGCTCATCCTGCTGTCCATAAACACCACTCAATACTGCTGCATGTTTCGTGTCATTACCAGAGAGTGGTAGAATAAGTAAATTGAATTTTGAATAAAAGACTGTATATTGCCTGTGTAGGAGAGACATACACATTCAGGTATATAGGTTTTTGGCCTCACAAATCAGTCTTGGTTTGCTAGTTTTCCTCACACACTAACTCAAATATCCGTCCTTACGTGTCTACTTAAAAAATCACTGACAAATGTGATGCTTAATGGACTCAAACCTAAAATTGGTAATTTTTGAGTCTTGATCATTTCAATGGAAAAAATACTGTTGTAATCAAGTATAAAGTTTGTGGGTATAAAATCACTTTTTTTTGGTGTTTCAAGATAGCACTTCATTAATTACTCAACATCACAACAGCACTTCAGAAGGAGAGTCATGTGCTTATTCTATGCCATAGTTAGGATAATAAATGATCTTCTAGAGTAACATTATTGATTTAAATGGAAGCATAATGCAAAAAAAAAAGAATTAAAACTTGGCATAGTTTGTTTTATAGTTCCTTTCAGTCCTTTAGAGTCTGCACAGGGACATTCTGTGAGCTATAAGGTAGTCTCATAGATTTCCAACATATGGTAGCAATGTGACTACTTTAACCAAATCAAAAAAATTAAGATTACCTCATTATCCAATAGAAAGGATTTACTAGTGATTGATTTCTGTCATAGTAGGATAATTAACCTAACCACTTACAGTACATAGTTATTCATTAAAAGCATCTCACACCAATTGCCAGAAATTATTAAGCTAAACCTCATGATACTTGCAAAGAAAGAATAATTATCCCCATTTTGCAGGTGGAAAAGCTGATTACATACAGATGCTCACAAATACCTTACACCCATGACATACAGACACCATTACACAAAAAGAGATAAGGATATATTGTCCTAACTGATTATCTAATGTTTGGTATTATATCCATGATGAAATGTATAGCTTAATTTTCTGAGATGCTGAAAATCTTTTATCTCACAGTCCAACAAATATGGAGATGAAGCTTAAACAAAAATCAGGAAGAAACTACATCTGAGCAGCTTCTGAAATTCAGGTTTGCTTTTGAAAGCATGGGAAGATGTATAAAAAAACACACAAGAAAGTTCAACAGAACTCTGAATCAAATATTAGTCTTTATTTGAATATTTTAGCTGTGAGTATTAGTTTCTATATGTCAGAGATGTAGGTTAAGGGACTTCGATTATACATAGATTGCAGTGAGAGGACACTGCCTAACTTTGAATTCTGTCACCTTTATCTTGATTTTTTAAATTTTTGTTGATTAAAATATTTACAATTATATTTACAATAAATATACTTTATTTAATTAAAGAAAACTCTCTGGTAGCTAATTTAACATCTGCTAATTTGTACAGTGATGCTTTACATTACCAGTATAAAGCAGAGAAGACATGAAGATTATAGCTGTGTTGCCCACTAGCAGTACTCTGTGTTCTCCAGATCCTGCTAGGGAGTGGAGAAGAACTATTACCAACCCAGAAAATCCATATCTAGCTTAATAATAATGAACAGTTCTCTTTCAGTTTGCTAAACCTTTGTAAAACCCTTGTGTTTGAAAAACATAATCACTCTTAAACCAGCTAAGTGTAGCACAGTTGTCTCACACGGAGTTCTACTTTTCTGGTTTATATAGACTTAGACAGGGGAAAGGCAGTGAATCTAACTTAACCCAGTCTTCATTGGCTCTATATTTTAATCAGAATTTAATCCCCTAGTATTTGCAGGGATGCTTTGGTAAACTAAAGTAACAGACAAACAAAGAATAACCAGGGAAAAGTGAGTTAGGATGAGCATGCATATGAGGTTTCTTTCTAGCAAAAAAGGGGTTTCAATTAACTTTCCAACATTTTTCAATGATTTTTTCAGCATTTATTTCTTCCATTAAATTTAATTATTCTTTCATCTAATTATTTGACTTAGGTACTTCATACAAAGTATGGCTAAAAATACTTCAATCATCAGGTGGGCTTAAGAGCTGAAGACAAGGAACTTGTGAAGAAAATATGTCTTAAGAAAACACCCATTAGACAACAGTTGACCTGATTTAATGATGTGTCAAATAGGATAGAAACCTTATTGAGTCCAAGGTCTTAGGTAGTTTTTCAAGTTTTGTTTGAGATAGTGAGGTATAATGTGAAAGCAAAATGCCGTGAAGGTGATAGACCATAAAACTGGTGATGTGAAGGAATGAAAATGGTCAAATACGGCCATCCTTACTTTTGCTGAGTAAATAGGAGCTTACTTGTCCTGCTGGGATTATTTGCAGAGCACAGTTTTTCAGTAAATAGGTGTGAAAATCAGCTGTATTGTGAGTGAAAAATATCCTGAATGTGTCTATGGAAACCAAATCATATTTTTCTTGTCCAATCATTCCTTATAACCTACAAAGTTAGGTTCCCTTATTTTTTTGGGATATTTGTAATATCTGATGGACAACAGGTACCTCAGAATCATTGATTTCCTTCTCCATAAAGTAATTTAAAAAAACATTAATAAACAAGCTGTCTGCTGTACCTTAAAGGCACAGAAAGTCAGAGGTGAGACCACATGGTCTCATCGCAATTAATTGGTATCACACTCTCTTGTAAGACCTTGCTTGTTTTAGTGACCTCCTCCTACCCCAGCAAAGGGATGGCTAGGAGCAAGTGAGGACATGAACCTCTTCTTCTGTCACTGCTGGGTCTGAGTGCACGGAGTACTGCAGCCAGGGATAGCCTTGGTTAGCTTTTTTTAGTCAGGATCAGGAGCAGGACTGCAGCTCACCTGAGCCTGCAAAGCAGGATGACTTCACGTTTGGATTCAGGCTTGACTCAGTACTTATTTTATGGGAACTTGTTTGTTCCCATCCTGAAACACTAGCGCTTTCTCTGTGATTGCAGTAAAGTCAGTG
Organism: Irena cyanogastra; assembly: GCA_013397155.1. Classification (NCBI taxonomy): domain Eukaryota; kingdom Metazoa; phylum Chordata; class Aves; order Passeriformes; family Irenidae; genus Irena; species Irena cyanogastra. Next base: position 110,464 of record VWZV01006336.1, on the reverse strand, counting down.
TTACTCTAGTGATTCCAGAGTGAAAGAGCAAAGCCGTGAGAGGAGAGAAATGGTTTTGTTAATTGAGTCTGTTACCTCCTAGTTCTTGTGTCAATAAGAATTCAGTGGTTTGCCAAATTTTTTGAAGGAGATTAATGATTTTGGCTGCCTAATTTAGGAAACCTTTAAAGCCTCTTGGGCTTTAGGAAGTGAAAGTTATGTTCCACCAAAGTGCTTCAGACTGGCTATGTAAAAGCCACATCTCTGAAGATGCACCCACCCAAATATATGCACATCTATTTGTATATGTTATTTTCTTTGCTGCAGTCGTGCATTTGGCAGAACAGGAGTCTGCTGCTTCCTCTCTTTGCTTTGCTAAAACTGACAGTTCGAATTGCTAGAAAAATGTATATTCTCTCACAGCTCTAGCTTTTTGGGTAGAAATTAACTAACTTCATATTTTCCCTGTAATAGAAAGATCCAAGAAGCACTGCTCATTGTAAAACAAATGAATCAATAATCTACCTCCATGATTTGGTTTGGGAAACAAAGCTGCAGTTCATATCAGCCCGCATAATTTCACAGCACTGGAAATACATAACATTTTTAGAATTTTCCTTCCATGACAGGTTTCCATCCTGAGAAGAATTCAGCTTTGAGTTTTTTACTTGCTCTAAAAGCTTTATCCTGTTAAAAAAAAAAATAAAAGCTTATCAGCATTTTAATTTGGTTTTTGTCCCCCAAAGACTTATAAAAATTTAAGGTGTTTTAATTAAAAGCTCACATGAGAAAATACGTATTCATAATTATATCCCAATGCACTAAATACATTTCCTCATTTCCATGATGTATAAGACTGAAAAATAAGTTCTGAAAAATAATTTATCATTATAACTGGAATTTTTATTAGTACCAGGCTATTTGCAAACAGATTAATAAGTCTTCAAAGTTATTAAAAATTACAGTTTAAGTTCTCTATTGACTTGTTTGTAGATCACAAAAAAAACTACCATTTTTTGGGTCAAGTATTTTTAATTAAAATAATCTTAATTTAGATATTCTGCCTTCTTTTTTCTCATAAATTAATGTCAAAGGAAAATTATTGTATTTTGATTCTGTTAACGCTTCATGTTTAATTCTAGGTTTGTGTTAAGTCCAATTTATTGTGACAGAACTATTTATGTGCTGCTATCTAAGCAGTGAAATAGATGCTTGCAAATCAGTTAGATAAATATATTAATTAGTTGAAAGACAGTCCATAAGACAGCAAAATCAATAGTGTGTGGAAGGTAACAAAGTATCAGCTTTCAGCCACATGACTGACTATGCAAGCTGAAATTTTTCACATCCAGAATTTGAACTTTGGACAGGAGCACTGTCTTTCTGTTAATAATTGTCCATAAATAGAGGTAAATGCCTGAATAGCAGTAGAACACAAATTCTAAATGGTACAAACCCGCCAAAAGCAAACTACATTTTGAAATATACTTGTATGATTTTCCATATAGACTCTCAGTTCTAATTATTACTGTCTGAACTTGGCGTTACCATGATGATAATAACCCACTCATTGGGTTCAAGGGACTGACATAAACCAGAAGCATAACTATGTCTGTAAGACAGCATTTCAGCTTAGTTCTCTGCAGATTGGGAATTCTGGGATAGATAAATGCACATTTATTCTAATACTATGATTCTTCTAATCTGATATGTGAGTGTTTGCCTAAATATTACTTGGTATATTTTGAAGGATAACTTTTGAGACAGTAAGTCTCAAAAGACCCTTTTAAACTCTTTCTCAATGAATTATTTTTAATCCATTTTGTTTCTCCTTCTCAACCTTTTTCTTAATTGGCAATCCCTTTAATTTCATGGTTTACACTAATGTCACAATTTCTTCTTTCAACCACTGGTCATACAGTTGGTCTGACATTTCATCTAGCATGTGTTTTTAAGGTTGGACTGGAACTCAGAGTCAACTCTCACCCATCAAGTTGCATAGCTTTTGACCTTTAATATAGGATAACCTCAAAAGAATGAGAACATGCTGATGGGAGGTTAACAAATCTTCAGGGACTTCAGAGATACAAGCTATATCAGCAGAGGATGTGAGAGGATAATTGTTTCAATGTCTTACTCTGCCCAGAAAAATTGCCTTCTTCTTGCCAAGACAGGTTTATTCAGAAAATCCCTAAACTTTCTGCTCATCTCACCTCTGTCTGAGGCAAAAAATAATAAATACTGGGGGAGAGATCAAAAGAAAACCAAACCCCTTCTTTTCTGAAAATGAATGCTTTGTTCTTTGAAAGAAATCATGTATAAAAATAGTGAGAGCATCTGCTCTGCCTAGTCTTTCCACTTCTGTCTCCATCTTCGGCCTCCCAAACCTCTTTTTTTTTTTAATTCTGTAACCAAGTGGGTAAAGACAATGCAAATCTAGGTCTTGTTTTGAACCTTATATCTAGGAAACTGTCCTAGATCCTTCTGTTCATATATACCTTGATTAATTTCTGTTAAATATTATGTTTTTTGCTTTGGTGTCTCCATTGAGAGTGGGAATGACTGTGCCTCTGCTTCTGCTAAAGAAGGATTTAGCTTTCATCTTTCAGTGACTTAGACATACCTTGACTTCTTGTACTTACATTTTGTTGTGGATACAGAGGATGGTGGGATGTCCCATATGGATGAGTGCTTGGGCAATATTTGTGTTATACTGTGTTAATATGATAAAGCAGATGTTTATACATGTATATAATTTTTTACGTATAGGTGTGTGTGTGTGTGTATGTATTAGGGATTGACAGACTTGATGAGTTCTGCTAATAAGGGATTGAATGTAGGATCAATACACAGACATCTGTTTGAAGAAAAATGTCTAAATTGCTAAGATATCTTAGAGAACCATGATGAATGAATAATTTTAACTAAATACTTTCCTCAGTGGTATCACACTGATTTAAAGGAGTTTTGCCCTAAACGTCTTGGAAAATAGTTGTACAAGAATTATCCACAAATTTATAATTACCTTTCATGCTTTCAGTCAGAACTTTGTAGTATAATTCTTATATAGGCCATTTCAGCATCTGCTTAATTTTACGTATGAGTGTCAATCCAGTTATCAGTGGACTGCTCTGCTGAAGATGGCTAGGTTTGAAACTTAAATACGTGCATTAGTACTTCATGAATGAGTTCTGTTATCTTAGGAGATGCAAACCTCTCAAGAATTCAATCAAATGTCAATTAAACTTTGCTGAAAACTCAAACTTGTGTAAATAACTGAGAATCTGGACATCAGAAGTCGAACAAGACCTACACAATCTGTTTTCCTCCAACATTGTTCAGCATAGATTTGCTGTCAAAACTGAATTCAACTCTTGCTATCTAGATCTCTGTTCAGTGAGAGTTTTTTTCTTATATCCTGCACACCAAATATAAAAATTACTTTTTAAAAAACTATTTTTAACAATACTGTAAGTACCCCCTATACAAAAGCTGAAAGGAGAATTCAGAATATCCATTAACTGGGTGGCACTTGCAGCACTGGACTTTGCTCATAATATGAATTTGCTTTTCAACAGAGTGGATATGATAACTTGCTACTTTTGTCCCATGTGTATAATTTGGCTGAAAATCTAGCAGTGCAGGAGAAAGGGCAAATTTTAAATAGTTTGCAACTCAACTGGAGAGAAATGTATCAGCCAAGAGAACCCCCTTCTGTAGCCTAAGGGCCAGATTTCAGTATTCAGTTATTAGGCAACTTGGAACTAAAGAAAAAGATTGCACAGAATTCTCGTAGCTACAAAATTTGCTTCTCATCTTTCTCTGCAATTACTGTAGCCTTAGCCTGCATTCCCACAGCAATTTACATTAGCTCATTTTGACCATTTTTATTTGATTGTTTTTTTAAAGTTTTTGAAGTAATCTCAGCAGCCAAAGCTCGATTGACAGATGGTTACACCTTTATGGGAATGGTACAGTTTGGCTTTCTGTCTCTGCAGGTTTTAATTTCTTAGTCATTCTTAGCTTTGTGCACATTTGGCTTCTTCTGTCTTCTGTCTTTCCTGCTCTGCTGAGTTGGTGGCTCTGTGTAGATCATCCTTTGATCATATGCCTCACAGAGCCAATACACATACATTTCTACTGCTGATTCACTCTGTGCATGTCTGATTTCACGCATTTTATGGTTACTTTATTCAGAAGACTGCAGCGATTATTGCCATGTTAATGTTCTCATCCAGATAGTAATACAGCAGGTGACTACTGGTAATTAATCATCAAGCCCTTTACTCTTTTTATAACAGAGGAGCTTTTTAATACTGTGCAAGTCATAACCTCCGCATCCATAAGTGTTGTGAGAATCTGTCAGAAATATCCAAGCCCTTCTAGAAAATGGTGTCAAATGTTGAAAGTCGTATCTTAAGGATTTATGAGGTCTGAGTGTCCTATCACAAGTTTTATAGATGTCATTCCCATTAAAAACACAGAAAATTTCATGTCATAGCTCCCAGTCTAACGGTGGTGTATGTTACTTTTGATAACAGTTACTCTCACTTGCAGACAAAATAACAGCTTTTCAGCTTCACAGATACACATTTGCGGTTGAAAAAACCATTGTACTAGCAGCCATTTTTTAAAATCTTCATCTTTGAAGGCCGTTAATACCCATTCAACCAACCTCTCACAGCACTTAATAAGAGTATTGATGACACATAGCTGACAGTAATGTCAATCAGTCAATGTTTGGATATTACTAATATACATTATATATATACATCCCTTTATACACTGTATGGTAAATTTACTATGACTGCAGCTAGTAGAATGAACAGAGCAATGTCACATCTACAATTCAATTTTAAACTTTATGTTGTACAAAACATTTTTAAAATGGCATTGTGTTAGGAGAAATGATGATGGCTGTGTATTAGAATCACTAGAGACATCTAGAGTAGACCTTTCTGTGTCTTCCAATCATCATGCTGGTTGATCAATATTGCTAGAGGAGTCTCAAAGTCTACAGCATCTAAGGAGCTTCCAGAGAACCCAGCATCAGGAAAAGAGCAGGGTAGCCACTTGACTTATCTATCCACTTTTTTTGCCAGATGTGCTAAGGAAATGAGGTATCTTTAAGTCATACAGGAGAATTAGTGGTGATGGATATTTTCCTGGGAAGACTACAAGAGATTTCAGTATTTAAAAGCAAAACAAACAAGCCCCCCCCACACCCCTCCCCCCAAAGGTATTTTAATTGCTATCAAAACATGTTTGGGAGTGATTATATAGCATTCATATGCTGCTATTCAAACAAGTATTGATATGGGCTTTCCAGGCAATACTTTTATCACCTGAAACATATTGTTTGGAGTAAGCAAAGTGTTTGTTTTTCAATGAAAATAGATAATTCTTTGTTTATTATCTTTTCTGTGCCATATCAGCAAATGCAAGAATGTTATCACATTAAATGCCTATTTAGGCATTTAATAACCACTCACAGGTTTTGGAGGACTGTTATGGTTAGTTTTAGGACTGCAAAATTGTGGGCACACAAAAAAAAAAATCCAGAAAATTTCTCAGAGAGCACATTTCTCAGTTTGTTTTAGAGAGGATTGTAATCAGAAAGAAATCCAAAGCTTTTAGATTTTTGGACAACCCCTTAATCCTAAAAGATGCTGAGCCTCTTGTGATATGGCTAGGAATGGAAATGCAGCTCTTCGGAATCTTACATTTTCTTTGTGTGTGTGGTAGGATTTGTTTTCCTTTACTTTGGTTTTAAGGATAAGGAACTTCATTTGACCTTTCTGTGAGAATATTTGAATGGGAAATTTCCATGGAAAAACTTGGTAGAAATATTTAAGTACCAAAGATTGTAGATAGACAACTGGTGAGGTTTTCAAAAGTGCCAAGGCATCTAAATACATTGGAAAGTCATATTATGATCCCTGACTATATTCTAAACCACTTTTATACTTTAAAAGCTAATCTTTAACTTCCATGTGTGAGATTAATCTCACCAAACTTGAAATGTCCTTCCTCAATATGGATATATTTGTCTTAGCTAGACAGCATGGTGAACTTTATAGTCAGGGAAGAGAAACAGTCACGTGTGGGACACGTCATCTAATAATGACTTAGAAATCTAAACCAGTTCAGATGAATTGAACTCTAAAAATGGTTATTTGTCTCCACTCTCTGTAGCAGAATTCTAGTGTGACAGTCTGCTATATCCTTGGCTATATTACTGACCTGTAAAGTCAGACAGCTAAATGTCTTAAGTACCTTGTTTTGGATCAATTTCTAATAGCCAAATAGTTTAAGCAAGCTGTGTCCAAACCTACTGTCAAGGCAAAAATCAAGTGTGCGTCTGTCCCCTCTGTGCTTGGTTTTCTCTCTCTGGAAAATGAGTAGATTAATTCCACAATGAGAATTTTGCCAAAA
>VWZV01006336.1:81685-104007 GCA_013397155.1 Irena cyanogastra | reverse complement strand
CAGCAAGATGGCATTAGTAGCTAATTGATAGATAGATTATAATTTTCAAATTTTTGTGCAATATAGAACAGTTGATTTTTTTGGAAAAAATAAAATGTGGTTGGAGATTTTTCTTGTTTTCTAGATAGTGTAGTAATTTTTGTATATTTTTATTGAGTGTGAAACCATGTGCTGAAATCCTTGTGGTGAGTTGCTCAGTCCCACAGAAAAGCCTGATCTTGGGCCATTTAGTACTAATGCAGTTGTCAGGAAGAATCTGTTGCAAACTCTGATGTTGTTCCAAAATGCTTCTCTGGCTAAATAAGAAAAAATAGAGATGTTTACCAAAAGAATGATATGGGGGCTGGAGGTCGAGGGAGTAGATGAGGACAATGTATATCCAACAATGCAGAAAAATGAGTGAGGTCTTAGAGCTGCAAAAATCTACTCTGTACCAAGGCCTTAAGACTTCACCTTAAGGTGAATTCCAAGCCATAGGCATTTCACTCTGCTTATTATCTTCTCTGAACATAGGCTGTGTGCTCTGTGTTTGAAAGCATTAAAGCATTTTTGTAAAAAACGTGGCCCTGTAATTTAAGGTTGATTAATGGCATATAGGAAAAAAAAACCCCAAAACTTTTATTTTTCAGTCTCTCATCCTTTCTAAACTCTTGAAATGTTCTTACATATATTTCCAAGGGCTTTTACTTTCAGCTCACTTCTTACCTATAGGCCATTCCACAGTGCAAACAACTGCTGTTTGTGTTACTGTCCTTGAAGACCATCTCCAGCTTCCTTCATAATTAGGTCTGTATAAAACACAGATTTTGTTGGGCTACCTACCTTCCAGTAGATCTGCCTGATGAGCAGTGTGGTGTAAGCTGATATAATCAGCAACACCAATTCCTACTTTTTGCTAGGATGTCTTCTGGCATGCAGCAATCAGTTTAGGATATTAAAACAGGTGGAAAACCCCAGTCTATAATAATGCTGAACAAGCTGCATTATGGTCTTTCTCCTACATTATTTCAAATATACCTTCTCAACTTTTTCCTCCATTTAGAAGAATCTTTCTCACACCTTCAAAGACATGCAAATTCTGGCCAAATTTCTGATCCTCTGCCTTATTTTTACTTCCCAGTCTTTCTGGGCCCATAAGTACTTTTACCTCAATGCTCTGCTCTTCCCTGGCATGAGATTGCCTTCCCTGGTTCTTCTTTTATTCTTCGGGAGAGGACATTTTTATATCTCCTAGGTTATTGATCTTTTCCTCTAAAACCTACTCTGTTATCTCTATTTTCCACATACAGTATTTCCATTCCCTTGTTGCTAGGTTCTCAATTTTATTTTTTCATTTGTTTCTTTCTTATCTCCTGTTATCCAAACTATGGTAATATTCTGATATTTTTTTCCTCTCAATATCCTTCTATTCAGAACTATTTTACTTGTCTCAGCTCAAATCAGGTCAAGATTTGATTTCTGCAATCTGAGTCTTGCGGACTCTAAAATTTGATGGCAAGTCTTGTACCTTTTAATCTTTTACTTAAAGCTTCAGTTCCTAAAGGCAACTGAGAACAAGAAACTCTAGGCTTTTATCAAAACTGCTAAAACCTTAGCCTTCAGGATTACTCAGAGAGCCTGAACACACGAAAGAGCATATTAAGGACTCATACAAAAAGGCAAATAAAAACACAGGCTATCTCTCTATTAACATTTTATTACTATTTCCATCAAAATGCTCACCAGCCTCACTCTTGAGAAAATAAGAGAAATCCATTCTCAATAATATTTCAAAATGAAAATTAGAGGTATACTCAATAATCAAAACTAAAAAAAAATCAACCAGAAAATGATAAAAGTTCACACTGATAAGAGAAACCCTTTGCAAACACTGCCACTATAAACACAAACTACAACAATAAAATGAAGTTCTTTTCATATGGATCAGAGAGTATAGTGAGTATGCAGTTGAATTCAAATTAAGATCATTTTATATTGAAGATGACCATCTTTATCACATGGAGCAATTTTAGAGTAGCTGTGTGAAGCTGCTCAGGAAGCCACCTCTAACTCTACATAGCAACCTGGGCCGTTGTCAGGCACCACGAAGTTAACAGCATTTCTGCAGATTTTTAAGAGCTGTGTAACCTGGAATCAATTTGTATATTTGCCTTTATTGATCCTACAAGCTTGTGAACGCTGCTACATATTTTGTTCTGCCAGTAGATGGTGATATTTATATTAACTATTTAAGTAAACGGGAAATATGTACAATTTATTTCAGAATACATTCCTTATATACCAGATATGTTTTAACAACACAAGCTAATTTCAGGTACTTTGGGTGTTTATTGTAACTGTAATGTATTCTGCAACCTGTAATCGCATGGTTGGCTTCCACATCATTGTGCCCACTTTGGGCTTTTAGGCCCAAACTTTTATCATATTTCAAGCCAGCAGCATTTAACTAGTTTATATCTTTGGATTGGCTGAATATATCTTGGGGCTGTTTGTGAAACTGAAAGGAGAAAGCAGGATTTTGAGAAGCCATTTTCTGTACCACAGTCAATTGCAAATGGAAGCTAACTCCTCACGTAATCAGTAGAATTTCTCAGGTTTTCTGTCTTGCTGCTGTGCCTGCCTGTTTACTGCTAATGAAATTCTAAAAGCATTCTTAAAAGCATTGCAGTTAGAGTTCAAGGATAATTTACAGTATATTAATGTATGCTTAAATTAAATTGCCCTTGGTCAGATCTAGCACTTTCCAAAGAGAAACAACTCATAATTCACTTCAATACTTGCAAGCCTATCACAGAATATTTCAAAACTCAGGATGGCAGATTTTTTTTCTGAGTTAATTACATCAGGATGGTTGTAAGTTGGTAAAGCTGGTGAAGTATAAACATTTTTAATACACTAAAAAATCCCTACATATATATAAGCCTTCATTTAATGAGATGCTTCAGTACATATCTAAATTGTAGCATTTATATCTCACTGATTTGAGGGGAATTGTCCACATGATAGCAGTTTAGCATAGTCTTGTGTTTCTTGCTTGGCTATGATTTGGGATAAACATTAAATTCAGTAGGTCTTATTTTTAAGGTTTTGTTCCGTACTAGCTAGATGACAGTGGTAGACATAATATACTCACAACTAAAATAGCAGTAATTTGAGTCTCCCAAGATGCATCTGTATTGAAGGAACTGAACCCTCCAGGGTTTTCACTAAAATTTAAGCCTGCAACTTTTTTTGGAAGTAAGAATAACAAAATGCAGAGCATGAGAAACAATTATCTTGGGTATGTGTTCCCTAAAAGTGTGATAGGACTGAAAGCAGCAATAAAAAACCACTACTTCCATTTCTATCTCACTAGTCTGTATTTCACTTAAATATGAAAAGAGAAATAAGTTTTCTGTTTTCTTGAACTTCTTTTTATCGCTGATGTGCATTCTGTTGAAATACACAGTATTAATGAAAAAATGAAATTAATAAAGCTTAGTTTTTCAAAGTATAGTTACTTAAAGTATAAATAAAAATGCTGTTACTGCATTCAATTCTATGGAAACTTAGTTGTTCCAAATAAGTGAGAAGCAAAAACTGTTGATTTAATTCAACATCAGATTTGGGTTTTTGAAAATATTTATAATAGAATTAAATAAGACTTCAATGGTTTGGCTTTGCATTTTTTCTGAAATTATCTTTTTTCAAGAGAAATCCTTACACTGTCTTTAATCAAGCTTATGAATCTGGGACTGCATTGAAGAGAAAAGAGATGTGTCTCTGTAGAAAAAAAAAAAGAAAAGATTTTTTTATGCTGATTTGCAGAATAAGGAGCCACAAATTATTAACTTAAATTATATAAATTCTGAAGGATTAAAAGGTTTTGCTTATGCTAATTTTCTTCTATCTAACAAGCACCTCTGTTTTGCTTGTGTAATCACCAAGTTTGAAATATAAAACACCATGTTACTACTAAAACATATGATAAAATACACTAGAAGGAAGTATCAAATTACTTCCATATATATTTATCTTTCCAGAAGGGCTTCATTAAAAATATTACTCACCAAAAATGTATGCATCAAATGTACAGCAGTCATCTGGTTGTAGAAGAGAGGGAGGGACTGCTGTTCTTTGACAATTGTTTTAGGATAAGAGCACTTTATCTCCCCTCTGGATACAAGTGCTGAGGTCACTCCCATTGTCTCAGGCTATGCTCAGGACAGCACTTGTAGGAGTGTCCTTACAGACCAGAGGTGGGGATCTGCCCAACAGACAGTACCTGCACAGCAACTACAGTTTGGCATAGGCAAAAAAGATTACTACAGTACAGCACACACTTTATTGCTGCCAAAACCATTATTTTTTGACTGATTTCACTTTGATGCCCTAAGTTGCCAACGATCCATAACTTCTACCAGCTTCATATTGATTTGGGTGGTTACTTAGCGTAGTTCAGTAACTCTAAAAAGGGAGACTAAAGCTATCTGACTTGGAGCCATAAGAAAACCAATAAGATCTGCCATCAAATAGGCCTTAGAAAGCAAATTTATTTCTTTGTCAAACTTATTGTATAAGCTTGTATAAGCTACCTTATATTTATAGAGGAATGAGGAAATTGTGGAAAAAATACCAATGTGTCCAATTAGGCAAGAAGGGAACATTGATTCTGATATGGAAAAGCAGGTAGGATGGTCATGGGAAGAGTATTAGAAGAAAGGCAGGGCCTTTTTTTTTTTTTACATTTGTGCAGCAAAATTTGCTGCAATTTATTTCTTAAAGAGCAGTTAGAAGAAATATTGAGATCTGTGAACAGCCAGGAATTTTAGGTAACATGCAGAAGTCAAAACTATCTTAGATGTTCCCCCCAGATACAGAAAGAAACCTTAATTTGGAGAAGGATATAAAGAGGCACCTGTCAAGCAGCTCTAAGAAAGAGGTATACTTCAGGATAACCCAGACTAAATTAGCAAAGCTGTAGAGACAGGGGGGAACTCAAGACCTTGGAAAGTACAGGCAGCTCTTTCAGGTGCTTTAAATCATGGTTTTAAAGGCAGAAAGAAAAGTTCTGAGCAAAAGTGAAGGAGTTGATGCTCAGCTGAAGAGGGTTTGTTATACTCAATAAATTATCCCAATAATTTAAACCCTAAAAACACACTAACCTGGTTTAGAAGAAAGCTGGACAAATAAAGCAATTCTAACTCAGGTTAGGAAGTTAGGGAAACAAGGCAAAAGATACAGCTGAAATATAATAAACAAAGATTCTGCATCCTAAAACTTACAGTAGATTATTAAATAGTTCTAAATTATTACATATTTTTAAGTTTGAGAAAAAAATAAAGATACTTTGAAAATTTTTTTTATAATCAAAGAGTATAACAATATGAAGTGTCCGACTGTACTTGAATCTTGTCTCTGTGAGACAGCTCTGATTTTCTTACAGTGGTTGCTGGCTCTTATTGATCAGTGAGGTTTTGCTCAACACACAATAGCAGGCACAGTACTACTGATTTAGAATTGAATGTGTGGCATATTATCTGCACTTAACAATTGTGATTACTCATATTCAGAGATGAGAAAGTGATTTTACATTAAAGGATAAATAAAAAAAGAAAGCAAGTGATGTAAAGCAGATTCAATCTCAATTACTGAGGTGATAATCTATTTGGACACCAATGGTGATAGAGGAGGGAAACTTTAAGTGACTGACTGAAACTTGATTTTCTTATGTAGGCCCAGCAAAGGACTGCAGTTTAGATTGACCAATTTATTGGCTGGGACAAGAACGATATTCTTAGAAGTCACAATGCTTAAAAGGCAGATGAAGACAAAGAATTTCACAATGAAAAGGATTTATTTCTTTGTATTTTATAGGAAGCTTAGTGTATGTTTTGCGTCATAAGTACTCTCGGTATTTTTTGTATCAGCAATATCTATTAAAATGTCATCAAGAACAACTTTCTCTCTGAGGATGATTGGAGAAATTTGAGGTTATTTAAAAGAAGTGTAGTAATCAGAAAACACGTTGAAACTTTTTTTCTTAATAGACACAAAGTATTCAAATGATTGTGGTTTTTGCCCATATATTCTGACATAGCAACGAGATACAGTAGTGGAGGTCAGGATCCTCCTCTATCAGAATACTCACAATGAATCAAAAATATTCGCTGCCCCTGGAGAACCTGAATTCCAATTAGTTAAGATAAATAATAATGAGAATGCAAGGTAATAAGGTATCTCTTTAAAATACTGAGTAATTTTGCTCATGGCTCACTGGATTTCTTTGGAGAGGATCCAGTTCTCTTGCCTTCCACTCAGATTTGTTGCTTACTGTACAGTCATATAACTATACAAAAAGAGGAAGTGAAAATATTGATTTTTGCTGAGAGATCTATTAAAAAGGGAGAGTATTACAATTTTAGTTTATATTTCCATACAGAAAAAAAGTGCCACTTGGGGAGACTAAATATGCCAAGGCTATTAAATAATAAAAATGCTAGACAAGTTAATATTCCTCAGAGAGTTTCACTACACAAAACAGTTCCAGAAGTTGAATTTGCACATTTATTTCATCAGTGAGGCTCTTCTGTTTGAGAAGTGCAAGATAATGTCTCTGCCTTGCATATATTAAGCAAACAAGTGCTTAAGTGGAAAAAGCAAACAATACTAATGTACCCAATTTTGAGTCTGAAGTTAAGCTAAACCATGTCACAAGCTCGTGTGGAAAATGTTATCTACACACGAAAAAATTCTGCATTTGTGGCTTAATCAGAAAAAACTGGCTTAAGACTGCCTTAATTTATACTCAACAACAATTTTCATCAGCTGGTTCTATTTACAGTTATAATATACCATAATGCAGAACTTTTCCCCAACATATTAAAAGCAGTACCTGGCAGTCACTGTTTAAAAATTACCCTGAGTGAGGTAGAGGTTGTATCAGGTACATCCGTGTTTGAATGCCTTCATCTGTCTTGTGTCTGCTTTATTTCTTCTTAAGTTAGAAATCTCTCTATGGGAAGATGTAAGGATGTCTTCCTGGCTCACCCTTTCCCCATTTCTAATGAGGATTTCAGACCACTGACATTAGATTTAGTCATAATTATTTTTCATTACTATGTAGTCTGCATAAGATTTTGCATTATAGACATAGAAAATGTGTATCTTAAACACTAAGGCAATGTTAATTTTATCTGTGTAATTTATCCAAAATAAATGCATGAAATAATGTAATAATGTATTACAGGCATAACTGCCAAGCTATTTATGTCAATATAAACAAAATTCTGATCTTAATATTGTTAAATATAATTTACACAAATTGTCTTTCTATGTGTGAAAATTTTAAAATACTTTATATAGATGCCCATATTATTTGGTAATCATAGATAAAATAAATAGTGAACAAAATATAGACTAAACAAAATAAATAGCAAACAAAATTGTTTGAATTATTTGTAACTTTATGTTTTACTTTTTTATAATATGACACGCTGAGCAGGCCTGACTTGCAGTAATTTTTGAGATATCAGTCAACATAAGTCTTGTCTTCGGTGGGATGCTGCTCCAATAAATGTAAAATGGCAGTTTGCATATATAAATCATCATGAACAAAGAAAAGCAGGACAGGGATATTACTATCCCATTTCACAATAAAAACAAGGAAAAGCAGATCTCAAATTAGAATTAATCTCTTACCTCTTTGTACTTATAACGTAGACATCCATACCATGGATGTCTATACTAGACACTATTTTAATACTTAATAGAAACAAACCGACTGCAGAGATGTGAAAGGTATGATTCATTCCCATGTATTTACATGCTATATTAGGATGAGATTAACTTATTACTAAAAGTGTCTATTCAAATTTGTTAATTGTAGTCCAAGGCTAAAGGAAGTCTTTCTACATCAGGTCAGATGAAATCCATTATGAGAAAACTGGCAGATGTGGCATGTGTGAAAAAACACCCATGTCTTTTAATTCTTAGTCCGATATTCCTGCTGCTGGCACCTGCTTTTCCAAAAAAGAGGTTACTAAATTCTGCTCCTCGTGAATCAAAACACTCGTGCATTTAGATGCACAATGCAATCTTAGCTAAATCACTGAGTATACAAGTCTAAGATTTTGAGATCACAGGCAGGTCCCATTGACTTAGGCTGCCTTTCATATCTCCCAGTCCTGCAGAAGGTAACAGGTCTTGGAAGAGCCTCATTGCATCCTGTGGTAAGGAATGTCTTGAGGAGAGGTAAAATAAGGTGAATGATTTACATACAAAGTGTCAGTTTCCGAGTCTAAGTACCCAAGCAGAGGGGTCTCATAAATGGTTCCTTCAAAACACTGAATACATTCTATTTTTCCTTATTTTATCTACAGATTTCTCTGCCATGGCAATCACTATGTTGATTTTGAGCACTACTATGTATTAATTGGTAGCTTTATCATCATAGGCTTTTTTTAATCCACATCTATCTCACACAGATTATAAAAAATAAATCATATAAAAATATTTTAAAGACACATCGAAACACCTTAAAATACCCAGACTTAACTCATTTTAGCATAATTGAATTTTTCATTACATAATGTAAATACACTCTGGCTTTCCTGCTCTCTTTCTGTGGCTCAGCGTTTCTCTTTTTGAAAATGTGTGTGTACACATGCCACAAGTATATGTGTATTGATATCATTTTATGTGTGTAGCAATTAAAATACAGTACTAATATGGACATACAGAAACATCTATTTTCTGTATATAGGAGAAGGACCATATAAAAGATCATTGGAGATGACCAAAAGAGGATCAGTATATTGACATAATTTAAATTTATATTTTGATATTAAGAACTTTTTATGACAGTAGTACAAATGCTTGGAATGCTTCTCAATTTCTTATTTCTTCCTGATTTCATATCTGAAAGGTCACATAAAGTAAAAGGTACTGTTCTGCCAGTATTTCTTCATGAATAAGAAGCAGAAAGAATTAGAAGTATTTGATAAACCCTTACCTACTTTCATTTTATGTTGATTTGTTGTACAAAGATGTACATAAAATATGAGTAAATTATTTAAGTTATTTACCATATTAATCCATCTGAATGTTCAGAGTTTACACTAATATATTCAACAGATAATCACAGGAATTAGTACCTCAGATTCATTCAGGAAACATATTGTTATTATCTTTGGTACACTTCCAAGCAGTGATATTCTGTAGTGATAGATGTATTTACTTAGCATGTCTTAAAAAGATACTGTTTTATTCTTTACCTATCCATATTTCAGGACTTCATTAAAATCCTGACCATGTTACAATACATATACTAGTACATTTTTACCTCCTTTTGATATGCCAAAATTGCTTATCAAAGTATTAAAATAGTTAAATGATGATACAAAACCCAACCCCTGAATCTACACGTCCTTCAGATCTGACTCAGGTTGTAGTGCTAAAACTACTAAATTAGTTAAATTAGTTTCCTGTGCAATTTTTCATCACATCCCCATTAAAGTGAAGTGGTTTCATTACATAATGATGGAAAATGTCAGGAGATGTGGATAGAATTCTGACAGATGTGGCAAATGTGAGAAGCATAGAAATGTGATGAAGTGAGTAGCACAAGATAAATATCTTTTCAGACTAGAACTGAACTAGAAAAGCATTTTTATAATAATAATTATTAAGATTGAATAAGCATTAGTATAGACACTAGATTCTACCACACTACCCCATTTGCTGTAAGAAATTCTCTACTTAGTATGTTTCACTCCATAAATGTATAGTTTTGAGCACTGATGGTATAGCCTGCAGAGCTTATGGCACTGAGCAGGAGTACCCTGACTCTTCCCTCTACACAGCACTTGCAAGGAAAGGCACTGGAGTATTCACAATATCATTTTAGGAATGGAAAAGAGAAACTGGTAAATAACAAGATGAACTGTGAAATATTCTAAAGGCAACACCTGTAGCATTCACATCCAAGAACATTGATATCTGTAATTCAAGAAAATATCACAACAATTTCAAGAGTGTTGCCAAATAAAAAGGGTCAGTCCTTGAAGGTGAAGTATTTAATAGGCACAAGTACCCTTTGGGTTCTGGAGGACAATGTTAAGTAATCACTAGAAGCCACTATGAGCACATAGAATTTTCCAGATCCATCTGGTTCTTCAGTTCTTCTGGAGATGTCTGTGGTACCCTCACAAGTCAGGCATGGATGCACTGCTCCTGCAGTACAGACTTCCTGTAAAAATTTCACTGCTGAGAATGAAATGGAAGCTTAAAAACATTTGATTCAGGTCCTACGAGGAAATTAGAATCCACCAGAACTTTTAGAGGGGTTTCTTCTTATTTTTCATTATATACTTTCTCTCTTCATCCTCAGCATTTTATTCAAACTCATTTCCTGAGGCAGTTCTTTCTTTTTTTTTAGCAATATATGTGTGTCCTTTTTTTTCCCTAGGGCAAACAGAGAGCTCTCCTAATTATATTTCATCTTCTTTCCTACTTTTTTTAACTCTAGCTTCATAGAAGTTTATTATTCTTAATGGAAATTCACATAAATATTTGTTATTATGTATTTATTTGTTAATCTCAAATCCTGGGATAAGATTCATACTTGTTTTGCAAACTCCTTCATTTGTTCATTCTTAAAGACTTAAGATGAATGAAGTCTAGGACTAGAAAAAATTTCTCGAGAGTCGTAGGAGTTTAGGGATGAGAGGTGTTGGTGGGTATGTTTTGGGGGAGGTTTGAGATTCTCTTCTGGTAGGAAGCTCTCTTCCAGCAGAAAATCATGTGCAGGGATAACAATTATGAGCTATAGGTTCCGATTCCAGGTTGGCCATCAATGAACTCTACTACATCCGGGAGGCTTTTAACCTTTCTGATATTCACTCTTTCCACCTTTAAGATGTGAATTTGAATCACTTCCTTGTAGAAATGCTATTGAAATTTTCAAAGAAAAATATTTGAAACAGTATGGTAGTTTTAGTGATTCACTTAGCTAAACTATTTTCAATTAATCTTGCATATGGATTTTAATTTTTAGTTAAATAGGTGAAAGTAAAGATCAAGAGAGATTATTAAGTATCACAGTTTACACACACAGCCCCCTATTGTATGTAAATTTTATAAACATGATGTTATATTTTTGGTATTTTTAATCTTTCAACAAAGGGATTACTAAGTTTTCATAATCATTCCACTGTCATTATTCATGACAGTGATATAATTTAAATTGTTTATACTGATTTGGTGTTTGTGTGAATATTCCTAATACAAAAATAAGGAGTGAGTATAGTGAAAATGAAAGAACATTAATAACATGGTGTTATTAATTGCCTAGGAGTTAAAGATTAATAGCAAATATTCATCCCAATATTCAAAGTATTTTCTCCTCTTTCCTAAGTGAAAGCAAGAGCAAGAATCTATGGAATGTGTAGAAGAAAACATAAAAATCCAAAGAACACACCAGTAAAAAAGGTGGATGTCAACAACGTATTTCAATTCTTTTGACTGCAAGTAATAAGGCAAAAGTGGCAGAACAACTTGGATGTTGAGGTTTTAAGCAACCTTCTTCCTTCATACTGGAGCACCTTTCCAGGTAGCTCTGCACTGTAGTGTATGTTTTGAAAATAAAAAGGAACTCACTGGAAAAATGAACCCTCACATGACAGGATGTCAGGACTAGAGTAAGACAGTCTAGTCTGGCAGAAGAAATCAGTTTGTGGGTGAGTGAGAGGCTGTCCTGAAGGGGAACCAAAGTGCCTGAACAGCCTGCACACTGTGCTGGTGGCAACACTGATGGTTTCCTCAGCGTCACAAGAATTCAAGGTGAATTGTCGTGTTTCTTTATTTAAAAGCTGAAGCAAAGACAGTCTTGATTTCATAGAACTATGAAAAGAGGTTTGTAAAAATAAGTAAAAGTACCCCAATTGTGTCTATTATCTCCTGTGATGTAACTGTAAAGGAAAGAGAATGTTTATTCACTTGACGTACTTTAACCATTCAGGGAAAATAAGCAGTATGAGGACTGTCAACTTGAATATAATAGAAGCAGGGCTGAAAAGTTGTTGTTAGTATAAATTAGGGCAGTATTAAGCCAGTTTTTTTCTGATTCAGCTACATATGCAGAATCTTGTAATGTGCAGATAGCACTGTCCTCACTGAGCGTGTGACATGGTTTAGTTTAACTTCAGACTCAAAATCAGGTACACTAGTATTGTTTGCTTTTTTCCACTAATACATAAAAGTTACAGACATTATGCTTGCATTTCTGAAACAGAAGAGCTTTGCTGATGAAAGAAATGTGAAATCCAACTTCTGTTTTCTGTAGTGAACCTCTCTGAGGAATATTTACTTCTCTTGTGGTTTTATTATTTAATAGCCTTGGCATATTTAGTCTCCCCAAGTGGCACTTTTTTTCTGTATGGAAATATAAACTAAAATTGTAATAGTCTCTCTTTTTAATGGACTTCTCAGCAAAAAATCAATATTTTCACTGCTTCTCTTCATTCCTGACAACCAAGAGGGTATTAAAATTTCTATGCTGATTTTTTATTGTAGTCTGAGATGCTCAGCATTTAGCGTTTGTCTCATTTTGGTACCCTCTTCAATGGATTAATGTCTGTAGATTACCTTGGTAACAACCAGGGATTTGGCTAGCAAACTAAGAACTGGAAGATCAGTGCAAAGTCACTCAAGGTTAGATTAATAAAATACAACTTTTACAATTATTTTGCATTCAAAAACTCTGCTGTTGTCTCATTCTTTCGTTTTCCAAGACCAGAACTTCTGTGTGTGTGTTTCCTATATCAGTGAGGTTCCCAAATGTCTCCATTTTGGCAGACACCCACAGCCCCCCAAAAATCTCCATAAAGCTGTAGCTTCTCTGTGTTAAATACTACTCTTTCCCTATTCCTGGTAGGACCTGACTTTGAAAGTGTGAGTTTCTGAAGGAAAGTGGAGTTAGGTGTACCTTCCTCATTTCTTGAACCATGTGATTATATTCTCACTGGACCTAAATGAAATTTAAATCCCTACCCTTTGAATTCAAAACTCCCTGGTTTGAATACAGTCTCCCATGACAGTCCCTCAGATACTGTCAAATATTCTGACTGCTTAAGGCTGCAGAATTTAGTTGGTTTCATCAACTATATCAAGGCAATGCCGCCATTGAACATTAGAACATTGTGTTCTCAGTAACTGGATTTCAATATATAATCAGTAAATGTCATTCCTTCATTAGGCCCTCATGCCGACTAACATAACGGCTTCTGTGAATCTCTTTCTCAGCTCTTAATTCTTACAAAATCCTCTACAAGGACATTTGGCATGTAAGACTCAAATATTACTTCTTCCAAATGAACAAGACATGCATTATCTCTACACTGTCTTAGTTCTACAATGGAATTAGTGCCACTCCCTAAGAGATATATTCAAGATGATGAGGTTCTCAGACACTACAGTGGTGAAGCTACATAAGTTTTTTTTTTAATTAGATAGTATGTTCTTTCACCAATTTGAAATATATATGAAGGAAGCAACTTGTTAAAATTAAGGCTGAATTACACTCACAGCTATTAAACATCACACTGGTTGCACCATTTAGTTCTCGCTCTGGCAGGGTATTTATCACAGATCTAAATTTAAGTCTTAATGAATTAAATTAAATACCTTTGGTGCTTAGGAACGTTCTTGACTTCTTTGCTGAACAGAGACTTGAAACTGAACAACAAACACGTTAAGTACACCCAGCAGAATCATTGGGCTGTTGTTCCATAACACTGGAAAGCTGACTTTGGCATGAAGACCTGTTTACTTAATTAAATCTCTTAATAAGTAGACCTTCTTTATGACTTTTACATAACTAACAAGCTTAAGTACTACAGATGATTTTTCCTCAATATTATTGAGTAATTAACAGTTAATTCTAATTAAATTCCATAATTTCCTGTTATGGTTTTCACAGAGACCCAGCTTCAGAATGCTCAACGCAAGCTGCTTTGCTTTACTAAACAGGTACTGCAGAGAAGTAATGCTGCCCCAGAAGACTTCTCTGTGTATTCATTTAGAACACAAAGTTGCTGACTAATTTACACAAGTAGATGTGTTTCATATGGAATAAATGGGTTTGGTTTAGATTAGTACATCTCTCAACACTTGTATTAAAATACAGAAGGATTACATCAAGCCAGGGATGTAATTCCTCTTCCCCCCTTCCTTCACTGGCAGTTTAAAGTGAATCTAAAATTCAGTATTTAAACATAGCAAAACCGAAATCTGGCATAAAATATTGCACTCACAAAAATAAGCAGAATGTCTATTTTGTTTTATATGCAGTCTTTCATGTCAAAAATGCAGATAATTTTTTGTAACCTAGATTTCTACAATTATTGCTGTGCAAAATATAACATAAACAGATCAGTTCAGTGATTAGCTGTACCCTAAGTAATCTGAAATTAATGAGTGTTTTAAAGAATATTCATCCTAATTCAACAGGCATTGGACAAGGTCTTATTTTTCTTACATCTTTCAATTTCTGTGCTAAATAGATGGGTTTTTGATGTTTCTGATATGCTGACAAGTTTTTATGATCTTGGATAGATGTAAACAAGACAAGTGTTCAGTTACAAGTTGATAGAATTTGTTAGAAAGATCTAGGTCCAGGATGCCTGTATGCTCTGGGCCTGAAGAACCAGAGGAAGTCTTCCCACCAAAAGCACTACCAGAATGTTTAAATCCTCATCCTGGTCCTTCTTACAAGTGTGCCTGAAGTATGAAAATGTGTCTGCAGTGGTAATTTTCCAGGGCTGCTCTGTAGCAGCTCCAAAGCAGCCAACTCCAGAGCATATTCTACTTCTTGCCATGAAGAGACAAACTTTGATGCCATCATTAATAGAGGTTCAAAATAGATCCAAGTTCTTACTTCCACAGCAGGAAATCCAAATGCTTTAAAGAAACTACAATCTTGGAGCTTCCAGATTCATACAGGCAATATCTGGCAGGAGCCATAGGGATGTGTGTTTAGAGACAGTTATCAGTGCAGGGCTGCTGGAAATCTTTTGCCCCAGTGATTTTGGAGCTGCAATTAATGGTTGAAGAATTGAAACCAGTGGCAAGGGCACAGCACAGCTGTGTTGCCTAGAAGCTGCATTTCATTTCAGAATATTCTCCTGTTATCTCATGACTGGGCACAGGGAAAAGGCAGGAACTATGTGCAGGTGCCCATCCACCCGGCTAGCCATGGGAGCTGCTCATCACAGAGCACCACAGTGAAGCACAGCTCCCAGGTTAGACATGACTGCTTCTGCCTCAGCAAAGCTTTATACAATAGTACTGGCGATACTCTACCAGAACTCATTAGCAAATATTTCTTTGCCTATCTATCTCATATTTTTCTTTTTTCTATTTTTCTTTGTCTTTAAGATTGCCCCATCTATTTTCTGAACAGCTGTTTTTCATATCTCTTTTAAATCCATTGCAAATTCTTTGAGGCAGGCATTAGTCACTCAGCATGTTTTGCAAAGTGATGTGTACCCTTACAATCCTATCTAAGCAAAAAACTAATAAAACAACATGTTGAAAGATTTATTGAATAAGACAATTTCTTCAAATAGGATAAAATAGTTAGCAGCAAAATTCTCATTTAATCTTACTAGATCATGGGATAATTCCCATAACTGTGAGATTACTGACACCACTGTGACTATTGCTGTTTTAATTGTTTGCTAATTAGCAGTTCATGGGGAAGACCAAATTGCTGCTTGGCATGCTGCATTGTGGCACAGTTTTGGCCCCTCTGTCTCCTACATCCCATCTGTTTTTCCCCTCTCCACTTCCACTAACAGTGAGCAGGGGACTATGTTTGCTCATGAACTCAGATGAGAAAGCAAATTTTGCCAAAAAGTCTGATTTGGCTATTCTGGACATTTAAAGCGTAGCTGAAGAAGGTCTTCCTCCCATCTTTTCCCTAAAATAGTGTTGCACTAAAATAATAAAACACTTCTAGTCCCAGAATTGAAGGCTTCAGACCATAGATACTAACAAAGAAGTAATATCATGGAGGAAAAAAAACAAAAAAAAAAAAGAATAAAACATCCGAATAATAGGTTTCAAACTAACAGAGTAGTTTTCTTTGCTGTTTCTATAGCCACAAAGTGGTATGCACATGAGAAAACTAAAAATACAGGCAGCAACGATTTCTTTGAATAAACATGAAATATCAGCGACATGAAACAGGTCCTTACTCCCGTTTCATGTCATTTATGTCATCGTTTGAAATGCAAGAATTTTATTTTGAGCTCAGAGATCCAATTGTTATTCTCTAAAATTGTAAAAATACCTGGCATAATTGTGTGTACATTGTACCTTACATCTGACCTTTAACCAGTATTTCTTTAAAAGCTGTAAATAAAATAGTCTGTCAGAGGTGAATCTGTATAATCAATGAATAATAATGAAACATGTCAAAAGAAGAAAATTAACTCCATCCCAGTTAAAACCAGGACAGTTTCCAAATCAGTGGCCTTCACATTAGTCTGACAAGAATCTCCTGTTTTATGAACAATCATAGATAAAAAGCTGTATAGAGACACTTGGCAGAGGCATTGCTTTTATGAGCCATGGAAATTTCAGGTGAGGCTCCAGAGAAAGCAAGAAAATGTCTCAGGATGGTAACAAAGATAATTCTGAGCATCTCTCTAGTGTGCTGTTAAGTTCATTAAATGTCGAATATGATTATTGAATTATTATGGTGTAATATTTCCAAAAATTTTCAGAGTTGCTTACTAGTTGCACCCCTGTTCTCTATTTTCTTGTTATCATTCCATCATGAGATGTAACACTGGTTTACAGATATGAAGCAGTGTAGCCAACACATAACAAAAGAGGAGTTTAGCATTTAGTTCTGGTGTTGACTTTGGGGGAGTCATGCTTTGCATAAAATAAAATGCACTTTAGACAGTCAAGTGACTGGGACACCATCACTAATAAATTCAGACTGCTGGGTGACAAATGCACAATTTGGGAAGATTTGCTTTTTTTGTTAGGGGGCAGTGGGTTGTTTTGGTTTGAATTACTATTTTTTTGAGAATGGTCAGGAAACTGAAAAGAAATAAGTGGACACTGAACTTAAAAGATGCTTTAGTAGACTCTGAGTGCCAGCACAGATGTTCTGCACTTACTGGAGCTGATGCTTAGGTATTCTGTCTTTTATTCACTGGTCATGCCTAAGTGTCTTGACATTAGTTCCTACCTATCTCCTTCAGCATTTGCCTTATGCCATTGCCCACATTCAGAAATTTTGATACACAGAGAGAGAGACATTCTTCCAAAGAGATTATCTCTTCCTAGCCAAAGACAGAGCAAAGGCATTCACACTGTTCCTCTTGTATCTATTCACTTTGTGTAACAACGTCTTCCATGAGGTACTGCAATATTATATCAACTATTCAGATGGAATTGAAAGAACGGATCACCCAGGATTGTACTCCTTTCTTTTAGATAAATCCCAGGTGTGACAATACTGTCAACAAGCAGAACTCTTTTTGTCCCCTACGGGTTCAAAAAGAGAGTTTTTTTCTCTTCTCTGTTTAACACATGTGCTAAACCAGCCAGTGGTATTATAAAATGCTCCAGGCTTAAATGCTTGACATATGCTTGTGATGCACAGCTGTACCTATTGTTTTATCAGGAAATATCCAGATTCTCATTGCCTGTAGAAATAAAGCACCAACCAAACATTAGTCACATAAACATAAAGAGGAGCTAGATAAAGATAAAATGAATAGGAAGTTTCTGCAGTATCCATAGATGTAATATCCTTCAAAGTCATGAATATTCTACATTGGGTAACAATTGAAAAAAAAAAAAAAGCATCAGCAGTTGGAGGAAAGATGACATTTGAGCACTTCTACCTCACAGGAAATACTAAGCGACACAGGTGTGATATATAAAGAAATACCTAGCACTTCTTCTCCACATTTCTGATCACAAAACTCTTTTGCTGAGGCAGGGAGGATGGGAAAGCCAGACAGATGCCAAGTGTCGTTATGATCAGAATTTTAATAATCTCCTCTCTAACAGGATGGAATGACAATCAAACACCTCCTTCTCGGGTTTTACTTCCACTGGAGTGCTGATGCTCGGTGTTGAAAGTGGTGGCAAAATCAGTAGACTTGGGCTTCTCCAAGTAACAATGAGCCACAACACTTCAGATCCTATACAGTTAGAGCTAGCAAATGTCCTAAATTCTACTCAGCATAGGTTGGCAGAATTTTCACTGAAGCTCCGTTTACAGTGCTGAGAACTGGGTACGGATTTATTCAAACAGAAATCCAGCAAAGGTTCTGTAGTTTCCCTCAGAGTATACAGATCTTTTATTCACATTAATCTTTTTATGTGAGAAGACAAACATGCTTTATGGAACTCAAATAAGACCTCTACATTGATCAGAGAATTTAATTCTAGCCGTTTACCACAGATTAAGAATGTATTACTAACAATATCCAGCTGGAAAGATGTACATGCAAAACTGGGTCATATCAAGAGTTTTGGCCAGCGATTATGTAGATAAATGTGATAATCTAAATTGAATACCAGAGTATAGATATTTCCCTAAAAGCCATATTTAGAATTATTTTAATATCATTGCCTATTTAATCAACTATTGTAGCTGCCCTACTAACCATCTGTCCTAAACACATGCTGGATATCTGGTGCTTGGATTACAGAATCTTTGAAGGCTCTAGATTTTACTAGTCTGGAAAAAATTTGGGTAGGTGAAGGCTAGAAAAAAAGCTAGAAACTTGAGTTTTCCTTGCTTTCTGAAGTTTGTGGTATTTAGGTATGTACCTCAAAACAAAATGGTGATTCAGTATAGATTTCACTATGTTGTTGCTCACAGGGAAAAAAAATCCTGTCAAATGCAACTGCTTTTGTTCCAAATAATCTACTATGAAACTAAAGTGGTTTAAATTCATTTGGCATTGCTCATTTTTCTCAATAATGTTTTTCCTTTTTAATAACAAGTTTCTGATTGAAGATCAGTTTCTTCTGAACACTAAGAGATATAGTATAGATGTTAATCCTGTCTCAAAACAAAGTTGGTGGCTGAGTAGCGATCCAGAATACAAAAAAATAGTTTTCTCTGCCTGAGGTCTGAGTACAGTGTAACGAGGAGAAGCAAAATAATATCTTGATTTCACAAAATAAGTTCAAGTGTTGAATGTGGAAAGAAAAAGTTACACTGTCAAATGAAAATCACCAAGCAATATGTCAACCTGTATAATCCAGTAATAATGACCCTTTATCTGAAACGGTTTAAAAATTATAGTAGTAGTCATGGTTTTCATAGAATCAGCCAAACATAGTAGAAAGAAGAGAAGATTGGTGATATCATAGGAAATGAAATATTGTTTAACAGTGAAAAGTCTCTTCTTACAAATCAGTTTTAAGACATTTACTGTAGGTGCTAAAAATTCAGTCTTTCAGAGAACCATTTAAAATGGTATTTTCAATGTTTGTCTTACAGAATTCATTGTTAAACAGAATCTAAAAAGTGTACTATCTTCACAATGAAAGATAATAATTCAAAAATCAATTATTGGATTCCAATTGCAGTCAATTGTAAAGCTCATTTAGGAAATAAAAACCAAAAAGAAATATCATAATGATTTATTCAAGGATTTTAAATACTTCATCAAGAGTTCTAGTTTTATTACCATAAATCAGAAGATAAATTCCAATGCAGATGAAGAAAAATCACTCATTTTCTGAAAGAGGAAAAGTAGAGTGGCAGAATAAAGGATGACTTCAGCGATGATTAAATAGTCAGTGAATCTTTGCTCATCTTTGCAATTAGGAGACTTTTCTCCAAATTTTCCCAAGCCTTCCCTAGTTCTAGTCAGGAAGGCTTCCTTACTTTTTACAAAGTGACTGTCTAAGTGTTTGTGTTTTAGATTTCTTCACTCTCATAAAAAGTCTTAACTGCCTGACTACATTTTTAGTGCCATATGGAGCAGACTGAATAAAATGCAGGAGGATAAAACTCAGTGTCAGGTGGACCATGGAGTGCTCCCAAGGACCACATTTCTTCCTTTCCATCTATCTTTCTTTCTTTCTTTCTTTCTTTCTTNGATACCTGGATTGCTCAATACCTTTCAGGGTCTAAGGCATCTTTTGCATCTGCCCAACTACACGACACCTTTAAGGTTGACAGACAGTCCTGAGCCAGAGCCCAGGGGGTGGGGGGGAGGAGGGGATCTTCCGGGGGAAGTGACCTCCTGGGGCAGAAGCTGACCTTGCACTGCAACACCTTTTCATTTCTTTTCTTTTCTTTTCTTTTCTTTTCTTTTCTTTTCTTTAGACCTTGGACAAACAAGGTCCTATCATAAAGGCATTTGAATTTAATCACTGGAGTGTTAGGAAGCATAAGATCAAGTGGGTTTAGTAATAAGTGTCCAGGCTGAGTTCAGATAGGCCAGAAGATCAAATACATTCAGCTTTCTCACAATATGACCAACTTTTAGACTCAGGGCACCTTGAAAAAGAACCATTTTCAGTGCAATGATATTAACAGTGTGGACATACTTAGGACATCTGACTCAGATTGTTGAGGAATGCATTTGGTGTACACAGCTCAGTGGGCAACCTTAGATGAGCTGTGTGTGATGAGAGCCCGAGCCAAGAGGCCAGAACTGCCAACCCTGTGCACAGTGAAGGGCCTGTGGCCTGGCCAGGTGACCAGACACTCAGGGACACGGCAGGAGCCCATGACGCCAGACCTTCCTGAATTTAGACTGGCAGGGTATAAAAGCCCAGGGTTTCCTTTGTTTGGAGTCCCTCCTCAGAGGCATCAGCTTGAGCTGCTATTTTGTTATTTAATTACTGCACCAAGAATAAGTTGTTTTAAGGATCGAGTCGTCTGAGACCCTGCTATGGGAAGTCTGGGGTCGGGATGGTAACGAAACTAGTCTAACTAAGCATGACTTGTTGATGTAGCTTCTGGATGATCACACAGGGAGCTTTCCTAGACGTGGAAATGTGTATGAATGGAATCAAAATCAAATAAATTTTAGTTCTACCAAAAAGAAAATGAGAAAGCCAGGAAGATTGTATAGTAAATCTGTAATTACCTGTCTATGAGACTCCTGATAGTTTCCTTTCTTTGGAAATGAGCAACAGAATCCTAATTGCTCTAATGTTTTGTCTTGTCCCTTTTTAAGGGGGACTTAATCAATCTGAAATCCATCCAGCCTATATAATTACTTGAGTTTTGTATCTCTGAGAATCTGGACAGAGTAGGATTATCTTATTCTCTTAGCAGATACAAACATACATGTGATCTATTCACTGAAGGTTTAACAGAAGAAACCTTCACAGAAGGTTTATCTGGTCTAGAAATTGATTGTTCCTCTTATAAGAAATAAGTATTTGTAGATTCCAGTTAATTTCACAGAATCACAGAATATTCTGAGTTGGAAGGGGCCCACAAGGATCATGTAGTCTAACTCCTAAGTGAATGGTGAATATGGGGATCTCAATCTAGAATAAGAGAAATTATATCCAAGAGATTATTTCCCTCTCCTGACTATAAGAGGAACCCAGCTGAGTCACTCTGCTGTACACAACAAACCTGTGTATGTCTAGGATAGGCTGATATAAATTTGTCCCACAGCAATTGAAATAAGCTCAGTGTCTAATGCTAGTAGGAACTCTAACGTCTTTCACAGTTATATTGTGGTGATTAAATTGTGGTGATTTCTGTTTCCTTAAATGGAAACCCTGTGGTGGTGAGGGAGCAATGGCTGAACAGGGTAAAAAATGTGGGGCTTTAGAAATATCTAGGGGTTAGAATTGACTATGCTGAATAAATCAGGAGAGAAAGTGATAGAGGAAATTAGTTAGAGGTCATGATGGAGAAGTGGCAACACTGTAGCCCAGACAACCAGTAATCATTTATAGTACTCATTCATCATTTCTTTTTAACCACAGAACCTGAAGCATAAATGTCAAAGCAAATTTTAAAACTACGTTAAATGCAGATGACTATGTGACCTGTCCCATCACACAACCTGTGAGGCCAATTAGCACAGACACAAGTTTAATAGATACATTTACTTAAATGTCTCTATTTAACATAACTCACTGAAAATAACAAGGAAACACAAACATTCCATATTTTTTATTTTACATAACAAAGTCCTTGCTGTCACTGATTTCTGTGGAGTATTATCATGAGATACATTCAGGTTAACAGAAGAAATATATTCTATAAAAGAGAGGACAGAAGCCTTTCTGTATGCTACTGTTTACTTTTGATGGATAAGGCACTC
>VWZV01006336.1:55847-81338 GCA_013397155.1 Irena cyanogastra | reverse complement strand
ATATATATATATATATATAAATAATATTATCAATATATTTTATATATGACCCTGACTGGATGCCTGGAACCCACCAAAACCTCTCTATCACTCCCCTCTCCTACTAGACAGGGAATAGAAAATATAATGAAGGGTTCATGAGTTGAAATAAAAACAGAGAGAGATCACTTGCCAAATACCATCACGGGGGAAAACCAGACTCAAAGTAGATATATTAACTAAATTTACTGGTGACAAAATCAAAGCAGGGTAATAAGAAGTTAAGACACCTAACCTTCCCCCTCCACCCTCCCTCCTTCTCAGATATATCTCTNCAAGAGATTATTTCCCTCTCCTGACTATAAGAGGAACCCAGCTGAGTCACTCTGCTGTACACAACAAACCTGTGTATGTCTAGGATAGGCTGATATAAATTTGTCCCACAGCAATTGAAATAAGCTCAGTGTCTAATGCTAGTAGGAACTCTAACGTCTTTCACAGTTATATTGTGGTGATTAAATTGTGGTGATTTCTGTTTCCTTAAATGGAAACCCTGTGGTGGTGAGGGAGCAATGGCTGAACAGGGTAAAAAATGTGGGGCTTTAGAAATATCTAGGGGTTAGAATTGACTATGCTGAATAAATCAGGAGAGAAAGTGATAGAGGAAATTAGTTAGAGGTCATGATGGAGAAGTGGCAACACTGTAGCCCAGACAACCAGTAATCATTTATAGTACTCATTCATCATTTCTTTTTAACCACAGAACCTGAAGCATAAATGTCAAAGCAAATTTTAAAACTACGTTAAATGCAGATGACTATGTGACCTGTCCCATCACACAACCTGTGAGGCCAATTAGCACAGACACAAGTTTAATAGATACATTTACTTAAATGTCTCTATTTAACATAACTCACTGAAAATAACAAGGAAACACAAACATTCCATATTTTTTATTTTACATAACAAAGTCCTTGCTGTCACTGATTTCTGTGCAGTATTATCATGAGATACATTCAGGTTAACAGAAGAAATATATTCTATAAAAGAGAGGACAGAAGCCTTTCTGTATGCTACTGTTTACTTTTGATGGATAAGGCACTCAAGACAGTAGCCTTCCTTTTCCTAATTTTCTGTTCAGGTGTTGAAATTCATAGGTGGGCACTTATTCAAACAGTTCTGTTGTTCATCACTATTACATTCATTATACTTAAAGTAACTGCAAGTGCAAAGATGGAAATGGGAAGCTGAAGGGATAATTAAGTTCCTAATGTGGAAGCAGCTGTACAAGGGATTGGCACAGGGAAAGTGGAAAACTTGTCTACATGATATAGGGCAGTCTGCCAGCATTTTAGGTTATCTGATAATCAGCTCCAGACATTTAACACTCACAAATTCATATTCAAAACTAAATAGGCCTTGGCAATGATATTTTTTTTCATTGAAATGTTGTGCCACACTGGAATCAGCTCATGAAATAACTTGTTAACCACTGTCCTGAAGCAATAAACATGAAATTAAAAAATGTTCAGTCGTCTACATCAATCATAGGCTAACATTTCTGAAAGAGCTGTCCTGTAAATGAGTTTAATAACCATAGTCTAGAATACAGATAGGAAGTGCAAACATGAGCAAAAAGTAACCTTTAAGAGACAAAACATGAAAGAATGAGACAAGGAAACTTGGGACCATACTTATAACACATGGTATCAAGTGAAAATCAATGGCTTAAGTATTCAGATCTGTTAAAATTATTAAAAAGAGGAAAACATACAATGCCCGTCCAAAGGAGTGAATTAGAAAATAGATCTATTTTATACATCTATATTTTGCAATTCTAATAAATATATATATATATATATAAATAATATTATCAATATATTTTATATATGACCCTGACTGGATGCCTGGAACCCACCAAAACCTCTCTATCACTCCCCTCTCCTACTAGACAGGGAATAGAAAATATAATGAAGGGTTCATGAGTTGAAATAAAAACAGAGAGAGATCACTTGCCAAATACCATCACGGGGGAAAACCAGACTCAAAGTAGATATATTAACTAAATTTACTGGTGACAAAATCAAAGCAGGGTAATAAGAAGTTAAGACACCTAACCTTCCCCCTCCACCCTCCCTCCTCCTCAGATATATCTCTTTCCTCCCCATCTGTGCTGGAGTATGGGGAAGGAAGCTCATAACACATACTTTCTCCTGCTGCTCAGGGAGATGAGTCCTTTCCCTGCTCCAGCGAGGAGTCCCACCCACAGGAGACAATTCTCCATGAACTTCCCCAATGTGAGTCCACCCCAGAGCAGCAGTTTTCTGTGAACTGCTGCGACGGGGATCACTCTTCCACAGGGAGCAGTCATTCAGGCACAGCCTGTTCCTGTGTGGGTCCCCCATAGGATCAAATGTTCTCCCAGCATACCTGTTCCTGTGAGGGCTCCTCTCTTCCTGGGTCTGCAGGTCCCTGCCAGGACCCTGCTCCAGCAGGGGCCTCCCATGGGCTCATAGCCTCCTCTCAATCATGCACCTGCTGCAGTGTGGGGTCCAGCTCCTCCAGGAGCTGCAGGTGGATCTCTACATCCCTGTGGACCTCCATGTGCTGCAGGGGATCAGCTACCTCACCAGGGGCTGCAAGAGGAATCCCAGCTCCAGTGCCTGGAGCACCTCCTTTTCTCCTTTTCCACTGACCTTGGTGTCTGTAGAGCTGTTTCTCCCACATATTCTCACTTCACTCTTCTCCGGTCACCATTACATCTGTGTAATAACATTTTCTTTTTCCTCTTCTTCTTAAACCTGCTATCACAGAGTGTTACCACCATTGCTGATTCGCCCAGCCTTGGCTACTAGGAGCACATCTATCTTGCACCTGGCCGGCATTGACTCTGATGGACGTGGAGGAAGCTTCCAGTAGCTTCTCACAGAAGCCATACCGCCCCCCCCCCGCAAAACCTGGCCATACAAACCCAATATATCAATGCCCCAAAATCCATAATATAATTACACATTCTGAGATTACTGAGTTGGTCCTAATGAGTACTTTCTCAATGTTTTTTTTAATTTGATTTTTGTTGTAAACAGATTCCTTATCCAAAATATCTTTTTAATGGTAACATGAGTAAACTAGTATGTGGTTATCACATACGAGTGACACATTTATCACATTCATCACATTCTAGTTATCAGAAATGGGCTAGATCAGAGGTCAAATGCAGTAGTCTCCCATACTACTACTCTAATACTGGGCACGATCTAATCTCTGCTGGAAAAAAATCACACTTCAGATGAAGGAAGTCTAGCATGTGGGAAAAACTGTAATAACTTTTGTGGTTATAAAACATAGTTTATTTAGATTTTCATTCCAAAACCACTTATGATCATAATATTAATTTTGTCTGCAGTTCTTTGATTGCCCCAAGTGAGCATATCCCCTTTAATATCACTTTAACTGAAACTCTCTGTAACTGACCCAACACAGAATAGGAGGAATACAGTGTAGTCACATATATGTCAAATAAATCTTTACTCTTTTTTTTTTTTGGATGTTGTGAGTTCACTAACAAGTCTCAAAACTATAATATCAGTCTAAGTTTCTTATATCATTGACATCAAGCCTTTTACCATTAAATTTGCTCTTTAATAAATTAGAGAGGTCCTTGGTGACATTCAACCATAAAATCGCCCATAAAATAGTTGTAATATTAATAATTCATTACAGAAATTAATCTTTTTATCTTTATTAATTCTGCAATCTATCACAAAGAATTTATTTCTAAATTAGTGAAAAAACAGGACTATAAGCAGAATTAATTAATTTATTCCAAATATTGGGATCTCACAGCATAGTGGAAGCAATATGTAAACCTAGCATATTATTATTACTTTTCCTTTTATAACTGAATCATACATTTTTAAAGGAAATAAATTACATTTAATTCTAAGATAACAATGTTGGATGACATCTCTTTTCCAAAAGGGCAAACCAACTTAAAGCAGATCTTCTGCCGCCTGGGAGATT
Source organism: Irena cyanogastra (assembly GCA_013397155.1). Lineage (NCBI taxonomy): Eukaryota > Metazoa > Chordata > Aves > Passeriformes > Irenidae > Irena > Irena cyanogastra. Next base: position 77,336 of record VWZV01006336.1, on the reverse strand, counting down.
ACCTCTAAGGAGCTGGTATGTCTATAAGGAGAATCTTTTTTTATACAGTCATGTCTTTTAGCTTATCTCACAGAGGATATTAAAAAGAAGAAAGAAAAAGGCTTTCTCATAACTGTATTACAAAAAAACAAACAAAAACCCCCAGACAGTAAGTTCTCTTTCCTTGCTTGATTCCCAAGGATTTATTAAAGTTTTATCCCATCATTTCCAATATTGGTACACATGCTTAACTGTAGACAAGGTTTCCCTGTGGTAGGGTAACCAGGACAATATAAAAAGAGCCCTCAGTAGATTTCTTATTGTTAAGAAAATATCCTTAGTAAACATCTTTCTTTTTCATAGTGCGTTGCATTTAAATATTTTTTTATATATGTCAAAAAGTGATAGCTGGTTCATCTCACAAATAAGAAGCAAACTAGACAAACAAAAATATATTGCTTTCCTTTTAGCTAGTTACTTTCATCTACCCCAGAATAACTATGACATTTAGAATATGTAGAGACTCTAAAGAAGAATTTCCATTATTTATTTTTTGAGAATGAAAGCTATAATAAATTTCACATTGCAGGTTTTTTTCAGCACGCTTTTTTTGGATGATCATAGCTTTGCCTTCTGGCGTCAAAATATATGATCATCTGAGTTTCCTCTTCATCCTCTGTCTCCTGGGGCTAGAGAGAGAACAGATAGCTTATAATGATATTGTGCTCTTTCAACTTTATTTCAATGCAGCCAAACACATCCTTCAAAGCTTTAGGAAAGAGCTTTCTGATTGTTTATTTACTTTTTTTTTTTCAACAGATGCAAAATTTACTGTCTTCCATTCCTTATGTCCTCTTTCTTCAAATAACAGAAGATACTCTCTCCTATACTTTAAGGAGATAGCAAAGGATGAATGAGAGTTTAATAGTCAGAGAAAAGCATGCCTCTTGGATGCTTGTTTGCCAGAATATAGATATATATTGTCTACTCTGTTTAGGTCAAAAATTGCCTAGGTTAAAAATCATCTAGAGTTATACTATCTAATCATCTCGCTGCTTAAATCTTCTAAGTTGTTTTCATTTCTTTAGACTTCATAAAGATGTATCAGTGTGAATCATAATGGCTGTGTAAACACTAGATAAACTTGAGATCTCAGCTTTCTGTTCTTAAAATCTTGGGCATCCTTATTAGTGGTTCCTTTTGGACGATAAGGAGCAAAAATTAATTCAGTTTCAAACTTGAAAGATCTTCTGGAAGACTTTATCAAAGCAAATCTGAGTTAATGATACCTTAAAATAAAGACTCTAATATAAAGGTCTTGCAGAATACTTAGCTTTGCAAAGGAAGTCCAGGAATATGTGTTGCTTCTTATTTATTTATTTATTTTTAATAAATATTTGATTATACTGTATTTGCAATATCCTATTTTGTGCTCAGAACCGTCCGTTTATTTAGGCACAGGAAGTTTATGACTGCTGGAATGTCTCCTTCTCCAGACATCCATGGATTAGAGAAGTCAATGAGTGAGCTTTGTGAGATTCAACATGTAGGATTGGTGCAGATCCAGACAACAGACCAGGCCTCCAAAAATCTGACATCCCATATATCTGGCTCTGAAAGAGTGTATGGTATATACACTTTCAGATCAAGCTACAGTCAGCCATGCATCCATTAAGCAGGAACATTTGTGCTTTCCAGCACATATTGTCTATTTTAGCCTAAGAAAAGATGTCGTATTATCCTTGCCAAAAGCATACTTTGTGTATGCTTTGCAATTGAGATTTCCTGAGCTGCCAAAAATGGAAGCCGTGGATTCAGCATTAATGAAGATTGAAAAAAAAGCATTTTTAATAAAAGTAAACAAAAATAATCTATTTTAAAAGTCATTATTTTTTTAATAGCATTGAATGCTCTTGTACTAGAATAAGTTGATGCCAGAATTTGCAAATACTATTGGCGACTATGAAACCTCAGTAAGAATGTTGCCCCTGGTTATCAGAGAGTTTTGAAAGATGAATCATATTTATGTATATTTAATATTTGCATGGCAGTGCTGAAATATTTGTGTAAAAGCATTTTGAGGTCATTTCACAATAACCTGAGAAAACCTATGGTCTAAATATTTCCTGGCTTTGTTTCTTCCTTCCACTTCTGTCTGGCTGGCTGTAGGTTAGGGAATAAAGAAATCACTGGATATGTAACACTGATTCTTCTTTTAAGTAGCTGGATATAAGTTTGTTGGGGCTTTGAGACTTTTTTGGTTATTTTTAATGAATTGAAAGTAATTAAAAAGATTACTAAAATGCAGTTATGTACATGTAAACATCAGATTTGTAGAATACAATTTTACTTTTAAAAGTTATTGAAGAAAACATCTGCTTTCACCATTTGCGTTAGCACATATGGTACCAATACTTTGTATCAGGTAAGTTACTTATATGATCAATGTCTGTCCCAGCATTGTGCTTTTTTAAAAAAAAAATCACACTCTGGAAAGAAAATCCCCTTGATGCTATGAAATATGAAAAGGGGCAGTTTTGTTTATTGGCTTTTCTATCTACAGACATACAGTAAAGAATTCAGTTAAAGGCAATATTACAGTGCATCTGTTTTAAGCAGATGTATGGTTTTTGTCATCAGCACAAAAAAGCAAACATCAACACAAATGACCAAATCCATATGCTACTCACACTTATCTTTGTCACTTGTGTAGCATAAATTATACTGAGTTAATTTAGCATATTTTAAAAATAAATGGGTTTTGTTCATATTTTTTTCTCAGTGCTATTTTTTGTTTCGTCTTCCACTAATGGGAGTTCATTGCTCTCAAGTGGTAACAGAATTGGAAAAGTGTAGTAAACTTTTAAAAATTGTGCACTCTTGCAGAAAGTTACACTTCTGTGTCCCTTTTAGGAGGCTTGGTTTGCAGGGTAGCCTATACCAGCCAATTACATGCACAGCCTGCCCAGTCTGCCCACTCACTACGAGTCCTATCTGTTGTAATGAGCTTGATCAGACTCTAAATTAGGTTTCTACATTTTTATGCTGATTAAATTATTCTCTTGTCTGTGATTCATGATATAGCAAAATAAGGATTGAGGAAAATATGCCAATAACTTTTGCTATCAGTAACATTTCTAAAGTACCAATCGCATAAAAGAAATAACATCAGAAGTTGCTGATAGCAATATTTCCTCCATTCTATGTCTCTGTTTTGCCTCACTTGGCTTCAGATACTGTTGTAGAGGCTGTTTCTGCAGGCAGCAACACATACTCTGGTTTAAAAGCATGAACACAAGACTGGCTTGCATAAGGAGCTTGCAGGATTCAGATTGCTGGAGGATTTTAGGAACAGTTTAGATAAACTATTGATTGAAAGCACACAACTAAAGTTAGTTCTGGCAGGGAAATAAAGTCAGCTACCTTCCAGTGCTAGTTTTCAGTGGTCCTGTGATTTTATATTTTCTGTGTTGTTAGTAGAAACAAAGTTGTGGACATCCAACAAATTCTTGCAGACCTCATAAACCTCATCATCCAGGGCCTAACTTCCTCCCTTTGCTCAAGCAAAAAATGAAGTTCCATAGCTTCCTTAGGTCACTGCTTTCAGCATTTAACTATTTACATAATTATACATATTTTCCTAATATCAAACCTTCTTTTCCCTTTTACACTCATTTGTTCTTGTCCTGTCCCCAGTGAACATGGAAAATAATTGCTCACCAATGAAAGACTCCTTATATTGGCATAAGATGAAATAATAGAATACAATAACCAACAGAGTCCATCTGATGCCCTCAGAGGTCTTTCCAGTAGAACTTCCCTTGCAGAAGATTTCATATATCTGCAGAAATATTGCTATTATTATCAGAGGCTGACATTGCTGTAGCAATTACCTTGAGTGGAATTAGTCATCTCTCCTTGGGTGGAATTAGTCATCTTCTAGGGTTTCGAGGTTTTTTTGCAATTTGCTTTTACTCCCACAGAACTCATGCTAATAAGATATAGGTATGTTATATATAGAGATGTTAAAAAAATATATGCAATAATTTCCAGCTTGCTAAAACTTATCAGTTTATTTTTATCACATCTTTGTGTATATAGGCTCTCTCACTAAAGCAGGGAAAGAATGCATATTTTCAACATATACATTCACATCTTAAAATTCTCAGAATTTTTGTAAGATATATGTAAGAGTCTTATTAAAGCACTCAAGTCACTATAGAATTTTCTCGCACACATCGATTGTTAATCTTTGCTTTTTTTTATATCATTTGCTCACTGTAGGTAAAATGGAAAATTCTTTTTATTATCCTATCCTTTAAAGTATTTCATAAGTTGGAATGCTGTCTTTATATTGATGCCTTTTTGGGGCTACCTAAAAAAAGAGGCCAGACAAAATTAAGAGAGAAAAAGCAGGTATATTTTTTGAAGGGCCTTCAGGTACATTTAGGGCAGACCAAGCCCTCACAGGGGCTACACCCAAAAATGAGCAGTGAGTCACAGGTTTTTACACTTCTATAAATTTGGTTCATTTGCATATTGGGGGTTCATCTTCCGATTACACCTTCAGGTAATGAAGTCATTTTACCCCAAGTTTTCTCACCCCAAATCACTTTTGTTTACGTCTCTTGGGGCTGAGATGTTAAGGTGTCCTTGATTCCCAGGCCTAGAGAGGAATTATTTTGTCTGACCAAAAGTAGCTAACACTCTATATGGAGTTTGGAGATATACAGTAAAGAATTGCAGGATTACAAATATATGAAAATATGAAAGCTAAAATCCTGAGGCATCAATATCTTCTTGAACCTCCTCTTAAAAATATCAGTTTTTTCAAGCTTTTCTAGCAGACACATTGTCTAAACCTTGGTTTAACATGTTTGTTTTTCTCTGACCTTCTCTCCATTTTTTTTGCATCTTATTTAAGTGCAATGTCCCCAGAATCTAAAAAAGTCCTAAATTTGAAACCTCATAAGAATCAACTAAAATTTACATTATCTCCTTGTCTTATTATATAAGTAATTTCTGTTAGGCCAAACCGGATTGAGTTGCTTTTTTTTCATTAACTGTGGGGCTTTACTGACTCATTCAATTAATGATCCATCACAACTGCCTTATCCTTTTGCATTGTATAACTGCTTCACTTTTTATCTGTACATTTTTTTCTTTTCTTTACATATTTCCTTATTGAATTTTGTATTTTTGGTTTTGAGCTTTTTCTTCAATTTATCAAAATGATATTTAAATCTTATACTGTTCTACAGAGTGTTTATAAACTCTTATAACTCATATAATCTAGAAAAATGTTATTAGTGTACTGCAATCATTGCAGTCAATATTGTTTTTAACAGGAGTCTAGAACAGACAGATAATATGGTTTCTCTATATAACCTGCATAACATTCTTTCAAAAAAAAAAGCCTTTGAAGATTCTATGAGTCTCAAAACGGGACTGACACTGAATAATAGAGTATCTGGTGTTATCAAAGGTGTCGGTATATGACTTATGAGGAATTTATACTGTCGTGGTTCCATATTTCAGCCGATTTCTAGTTATACCAGCTCACAATGAGACCTATAGTGTTGCACTATTGCCTATCAAAGTGAGAAGTTTTTTCACTTTCTAAAGCGTTTACACCTCTGTGCTGTTGAAGGAGTCATTATACTTGATGACTCTTCTATCTGATCTAGTACTGCAAAATCTGATAGTGCTGCAGGATTATAGAGATCTAGCCATGCACAAATCCTGCTTGATATCAAGTAAGTTTTTAGGGAGTTCTGGATTTTTTATTTGGGTTTGTTTGTTGTTTTGTTTTTTTAAATTTTATTTTCAGAGAGAGATTATTTTGCTTGTAGATGGAGTAGAGATGATTTGTATATCGTCAAGGGACAGGGGTGGACTACTGAGATGCCTTTTCCCGGAGTTACTTTCCGCAGAAAAATTGGTCTTCAAAGATTTTAGAGATTTTGCTGTTGCAGAATATAGATGGTTTTGGAAGGCAAAAGACTAAAGCATGCTGAAAGTACATTAGCTAATGCTAATGCTAGTGCTGAAATTGTGTCAGGAGAAGGCATGATGTGGAGGGAGAGAAAATCCCAAAACCACAGGCAGTGCAACAACTCAATGAATTCCTGCAGGACATTCATGTAACTTGGAATTCAAGAAGCAGCTCTTCTAGTCTCAAGTAAATTTTCAATTTTTCAACTGCTCATTTGCTCCTTTTTGCCTCATTTAAGCTGTTGCAGGTAAAAGCTGCCCTCACATCCCTGGCCACATGAAAATGGAAAAAGGAATCTGTTTTCAAGCTGCAGAAATGGTCTGAGAAACTCTAATGAACAAATTGCTTCTACCACTGAGTTTCATTTGTTTTTTCGTGTGATAAAAAGATGAGGGAAGGGTGGCAATGAATTCCTTTTCAGCCCATTGCCCATTCTAAAGGAGCCCTATTGCAAAAATTGGAACAGGTGTCCTCAATTCAGTTATACTAGAGACAGCAGAAACAGTTGGACTAGGAAGCACAGACCATGACTCCACTGTAGAGAAAACATTGCAGAAAAGATTTCTTTGGCTTTTACTTTAGTTTTGGTTAAGATCACACAGTTTACTTGTCAAGCTGCTGCACTCTTTTCTCTAGACTTAGGAAAGACAAATTATTATCAATAGTCATTGAAGTAGAAATGTAGGTGTAATTTACCAATATTTCAAACTAACAAAATGTTATATGATGTTTCTAGTTAGGTTACCAGATTGTCGCCTGTTGTTAATTACTGAGACGTGTCAGGGTATATTTTCTGGCACCCAGTGTCTCACTACGTAGTCATTGATTTTCTCAATGCAGCTGACTCATGGCCAGCACAAGGCACAAGCAGAGCAATGGTACGTTAGTACAGATGTAGTATAAAGTAGTGTTATTAATAGTGTCATTCTAGGTTGGGCACTGAAGCAACCTTCCTTTGTTAAACTCTTCTGGTCACTATAACTATCAGTAGATGCAAATCACCCAAGTGAATTATTCGGCACTATTTTTTCCATGAAATGAGGACTAGTGACCTGGCAATAATTCAGAAAAATGAGCCTCCCTTGGCAAAATTAACCTGTAAAAGTTATATATAAACAGATAAACACAAGCAGTCTGTATAAAGTGGTCTTTGGAAAAGTGACAAAACCAGTATAACAGAAATTATCTGTACACACATTTCACAGTAATTCATAGCAGTAACTGCCTGCACTGTATATGCTGTCCAGCAAATTTGTCCAGAATCTGTAGGCATTGAAGACTAAGATGTAAGCTAATGATTGAATAGAAAAAACTGGTTTGTACACCGTTTTTTTCCTTACCAACTAAGTAACATATATTTTAAAATATTTGTCATGAGCAAATTTTAGATCATAGTAGGGATCAAAATCTGTAAAAATTTATTTCTTTTTTTCTCCAAGAATTCCAATATTTCCTTCACATGCTGTGCTTGTATGTCTATGATTCTGTTCCCCTCAGGCTTGAAATATGTAGTTAAATGATCAGTACTTTTTAATTTAAAAGAAATTGCCTAAAACACTTTGAATCTTCAAAAGTGTTTGAGGTTTTGCATATAGGAAATGATATTGAAATTCTTATAAATGTTTCTCATATTCTTTGCACTCTCCTATGGCCCAGTTTTTCATGCTTGTCTTTCTTATTCCACTCACTGTAGTAAGCTCATGCACAGATTTGGACAATCTGTGCCTGGCATTCTGAGGGGAAGCATGCTTAGACCTCCATCAAGCTAGTTAAGAACAGGCCACTCCAGTGTAAACAACAACTTGTTATGAGACATGCTTGTAGCTCTGATTGTTCTGAAAATCCTTTCAGAAATAAGCATAGGTGCTCACTTCTGATCAGGTAAATTTTTTGTCAATATCAAAATATTCTAGTGCTGCACATTTCTTTTTTTGCAATTCCAAAGAAGCTGAGTGATTGAAATGAACATGACAAGACACAGTAGATGTTGACTCATGTATTATGAAACATTTGCTCCATATCAAGCAATATAAGCTTGTCAGTGTATTGTAGTAAAGATAATTTAAGTTTAAGGCAATCTCTTACAGAGGACAAGTACACACTAAGGAACTTCCTCTATCTTGTTCTGATAGTTTTTGGTTATGGTTCTTCCTTCAGCTAAAGTTGCATCCTAGATATTGGAATTTGCCAAATTTGGATATTTGTTTCTCTGTGAAACTAAAAATAATATTTTCACATCTCTTTTTCTCATCTGAGAATCTCCCAAATCTTCGGAATATGCAGCATTCCTGAGTGTTACTGAAAGTTCTAAAGGTACATTTACATCCACACATATGTATTAATAAAAGCTATCATAATATCTGCTGAGGCTTCAGTTTTTCATGTAAAAAGAAAATATTAGAACCAAAATATTGATTAGACTGGAGAAAAGTTTCTAAATTACAGTAATGAATTAATTGCTTTTCTGGACGTATCCCAGATATTGCCATATCCAATATGGAGTGTTCTATAGATCATACTTGTGCATCTGGAACAGTAATGTTTGAATTTATTTTATTTTGCTTTAGAATATAAAGCCTGTTTCAATTTGCCGTGTAACATAGTAGGGTATTTGAGGAATGTTCAGCTTTTTTCTTGTCTAAAGAGTGCATTCATTTTTTTTAAACTGAGTTTGAAAATTACTGGTCCAACAGTTAATTACATTTGCAGCTAGGTAGATGACTGACATACTGCAGTGTATTTAAATGTGTTTAGTGTATTTTAAGATGGATTTACTTGAATGGCGCTATCACATAGTTTTCATTATCATTTTGCTTTTAAATTGTGCATCAAATTTTGCTAAGTTCAGCATGCCTTAAGCATTAGAAATTCAGTTTTCAATCATAGCTTAAAGGCATTAAGAACTCTCCTTTTTCTTTTGAAGGACTTGAAGGGCAATTGCAGCAAAGCAATGTCACTCAGGCATGAAAATGTTTTTATGATTGCTAAAGCTTCACCTCAACGTCATGTAAGAGAGAGCTCATGGCTGACCAGGCAACCCTGTATTGTTTTTATCATGTAAGAGATCAGAATTTGAATTTGGTAGTCATTTTATTCAGTGAATATTGAGGGAGAACTATTTTTGATTCCCTAGGGCCAAAGTTGCTTTTTAGGGGCTTCTTAAGCCAATGATTGACATGCCAGTAATGTGAAATTCAGGGAGGAATACCAAGGTGTTTAAATATTTCCAGAGGTGCAGGTGATGCATTGCAATGATACTCAAATGAAAGAGCCCTGAGGTGAAAGAAAAGCAGAGACCAGGGATTTACCTCATTTCATCTTAGACACGTGCAGTGTAGATATCAATGTCTGAGCCAAGCAGACATCGCTGATCAGATTGCCTTTATAGTCAAGGAAGAGAAACAGCTGCTTTTATAGCTGGATGCATTTGATGGAATTTGGATGTCTTGTTTAGGATGATATAATTCCCACCTAAGAAGTGTCATTTTCTTTTGATTGATGACAAAGGAATACAAAAATGACTAGCTTAGATGCAGACATGTAGATAACTGTGTTTGGTTAAATAAATGCCACTATGGAACACCATTAATAGTGGCAAGAGCAAATTACTTTGCAGATTTATGACTTTTTTTAATAACAGTCCAGCGCTATTGAATATGCCCAATAAGAATGTTAAAGTGCATCTGTAAATTCTATTGAAAATTAAAATTGAGAGATACTATTTCTCTAAAGTAATGTTTTGCTTTTAAAGAAGAAGATTTCAATAACTAAATCACTAGTTGTCTGCTATGCAGTCTTTTACTGTCTGTTTTAAAAAATGCTCATGGATCAAAGGGGCTTCTTACATTCATCAACACAATAATGTTCTGATGTAAGGAACAGCTCAGATGAGCCATAAAGAACAAATAAGCAGAATTACCAAAAGCTTGTCAGCAGTAGGTAAATCTGAAGGAGATTGCAGTCTGAAAAGAAAGCAGCACAAATCTTCAGAGAGGTCAGACAAGAAGCTGTGGAATTCCATCCATGCTTATATATGTATAAACATGAAGTGACTTGCACAAATTCCATTTAATGTCAATAACAGTTATACGCACAGCTGTGTAATTCAAACAATGCAATGATATTTACGTGCTATATTTTCAATCGTAATGTGAGTTTAATTGCAATAACTCTATATTATCACAGTTCTTATTATATTGATCCTTCTTCTTTTCCTGCAAGCACTTTATGACTTCGGCTAGCCTCATTCTCACTCCTCTGTGTTCCTCTCTTTCTTCTTTAGGAGGGTCTTACTGCTACTTCTGCTAACTTAACCAAATGAGTCTGCAGCGCTGATTTGTTCAGAGGCATTAACATTTGCTCTGGATTGCTCGTCAGGGTGTGGCTCTTGGTGATGGCCTTGTGCAGGACCAGGAGCTGGACTTGATTCTTCAGGTCACTTCCAACTCATCATATTCTGTGATCATCTTACTTATTTCCAAACATCTTATTTCAGTGTTTTTTATAACCACTATTCATAATTTGCAAAGAGATCATAACTGCCTTCTCTAAATTGATGCTGAGGTTAATTTCTTCAGTTAAGCATTTAGTCTGAAAAATATAGTTTGCCTCTTTGCCAATTTTGTGGAGATGTGAAATTGTTACCAGTTCTCTCAAAAGCTGAGTAATGCTGTCTCACTACAAAAGTTTTCATCTTAGCTCTGGTTTCAAATAATGTAAATACAAACACCTAATGTACTCTTTCTCAGACTTTAAGGTGCGTACTTTTGATTTTTATAGCAGGAAAAAAAATGTTTGTTCAATTGTAAACTTTGAGATTTAACTCATAGACAGTCTTTAATCCATGATGATATCGCCCTATCTCCCAAGCTTGATTAGCTCATTATGACTTTCTCATAAAGATCTTGACAAAGACCACCTGAAAATATTTCTTCTCTGTTCTTCACTTTCCCCTTACTTACAAAGAAATGTAGCACTGAAATAAAACACTGCAACAGTCAAGAAAATATGTCAAATTCAAGTTTTTTTTCATAGGCACTAGAAATCATCCCTACCTGGAATTTTCCAGGTTTGGAGACTGAATTAATGCTGATTGTTTTTAAACCTAATTCATAGTTAGTTTTCTTACAATTTAATCCAAGTATGTATTAATTGTTAGGAGAAACTCTGAGAGTAGATATAAAAATGTGGTGAAATAAGTAGACTTTATTTACCAAAGTGTGATTCTTTTTTCTTTTCAATTTTAGTTTCAAAAAACATTATCAGAGCATTCAGATTTGTTGAAGTAGCCTGCTTCAGGATTTTTGTCTAACTATTTTGATTTTTTTTTCCACAATACATGTTGTTTAAACAGTTCCTACATCTGTACATATAAAACCAGAATTGTGTTTGAACTTATATATAATAGAATATTTTAGAACTTTCTTTCAGGAAGACTTTGAAAGAATGAAGACTCTTCCTAATTGAAATATAGCAAGGCTTTGAAAGAATGAAATTCTTCTCAGTGGAGGATCACTATATTTTCAATACTTGAAAGCAATATAAGTTTCATACCTGTTAGCTGATTGACTTGAAAATAACCTAAAATCTGTTTACTTGGAAAGATGCACAGGAAGATTTTACTGGTGATGCCATGTGGAACAATTGCAGTTACAGCCCTCAAAAGGGTAAAGCACTAGGATCTGTTTTGTACAGTCAGAACAGTAAATTAATATCCCAGGGATTAACTCACCAAAGTCTAAAGTAATCAGTAGTGCAATAATTGTATCATAGACACTGAATTTGACTCAGCTAAGCTGCCATTGTCCTTCTGCCACACTGGATTGCTAAAGGAAATGCTGTCTGCTGAGGAGGAGTTGGGACAGGTCTAACATTTGATTGTCTTCCAAGTGACCACGTTGACACAGGTATGTGTCAGGTATTTGGTCATGATATCAGGACAGTGTTTTGTACCTTTATTTATTGCTTTGTATCAGTCTTGTTGTGGACCGATTGATGAAAAGCCACACAAGTCTGTGAGTACTCAGTAATACATAATTACAAAATGAGCCTGTTTGTCATGTAATAGCTTGCCATATAAACACTGGCATTTTTAATTATACATTTAGTGTTTCATGGCAATTTCAGGCAATGTTCCCAGTGAGTATACGGAAAGTAAGACAACTTTGATATGCTATATATACTTTGCAACAGAGCATTGTAAATCCTCACTTTCTCAGGGAGCAAAATGTGTTGAAACGCATTTAAACAAGGACAGTGTTTTGCTCTGTTAAATTCAAGACTAAAAATGAGTTTGTTTTAGTGAGTGTGGCTAGTTATTCTTTAAAAATCTATTTGTAAAATTAGAAATGGTCTTTTTAAAGTCAGAATTATTTTAATTAAAGCTGAGAAAATGTTTTTAGCTAGTGAAGGAGATAGCTTTTTTGAAATTTAATATGCCATACAAAAATATATGTTTTATCAGGACATTTAACTTCAATTTTTAAAAGACTCAGTGTCAGAGACTATTTTAGTATGAAAGTGAACTTTTTGTATGTACACAGCAATCTTGGACATGTACAAATAAACAGCAGATCTGAAGAGCCTGTACTCTTCAAATTATGCAGATGATTCACTTTCTTTATGTATTAAATGTACATTCTTGTGCTGTGTATTGAAGTGGTTGCAATAACCACTGTATTTACTTTTGCACTGACTAAGCTTTACTGCTTTCAAGAAAGATATATTTTTTATAGAGACCTTTATTTTGATAATATATTAAATACAGTGAAATGAATACAGACATTCTGTCTGCTTTGTGATAAAGCTAAATTAACACCCAAAGGATTAACCTTCAGTGTGCAGTGTACTGACTACTGTTTAAAAATTACTATTAATTGCTTTTTAAAATGTGGTTCCACTAAAGATGTTGCTCGTGATGGGGGCAGGGGAAGGAGAGTGGGGGTTTTTCTATACCATAACATTTATATTCTTCATCAGTGCCATGTTAACGAAAGCAGAACTCAAATTCTGGTGACAACTGTGTGCCAACAAAGTAGCCTTCTGTGAAGCATCTCATCTACCATAAAAAATTACAGCATTTCAAAATAATCTTTAGTTAATTTAATTTTTTTTCTTCCTTGTAAATTTTTATGGGAGGTGTTGTCTTCTGCTGTGGGTATGAGTCTCCTGAAGTCAAGGACATGACACTGGGTCAATGCCCTTGGTACATTTAAACAAGAAAGTACTGTTGGATTCTAGTAGTTTCCCTTGTAAATATAAGGCATGCTATGTGAAGATAGGACCTCATTATACATAAAAGGTCTTGAGCAAATCACAGAACAACCTCATGAATTGTGTTGCAGTTCTAGAAAGTATTTTTTGATCCAGCATGGAGAAACAGTTGCTTAAAATATATACAAACAATGGTTTTAGTGACAACTTATTAATGGAACTTAAAGTAAATTCAAAAACAACCAAACCACCTCTAGACTGGCAGAGAAAAATATCATAATCATATGCCTTCAAATGTACTGCTTATCATGTATAGCAAAATAATTAAATTTCGTATTCTCATTAATTAAAAAAGGGAATATTGCTAGATTTTTCATGCATCAGTGAAAAAGGCAATGATGACTATTTCCACCAAGGAATATTTTTACTGAAGGCCTGTATGCAGATTTGAAACACCTGTTTGAAGCCTTGTTATATACAATCTGACTCATATCAAGTACTTGACTTCCAAGTGGATGTATAATAAACTCAGGAAATAATTAAAATATGTTTCCACACAGAAGATGAGAGATTGAAAATACTTTGTCTATTAAACTGAATCACACTTCAGAAGACTAAGAAATGCAATCTGTTAGTTACAGATCTTGCTCATATTGATGTATATTTGTCTTAGGCTTGTGGTCTCAAATAAATCTGTCATTTCACCCTTCTATTTTGGCCTAATCTTTTTCCCATCATGAAAACATTTTTTTTAAATCCAACATGTGCATTTTAAAGCCACCACATACGTTGATAATGATGACCTAAATGTAACATAGTCTGTCTGTTGGTCTGTATTTTATTTAAGTATTTGTATGTATTTTTATGGAATAATTTTTCTTGTCTCCAATACTCAAATCCAGAATAACTTTTGAGCTGTAGCTCCTATTCTTTGAAAAATTTTGAACTTTAAGAAAAGCTTATATCTATTTCTTGATTAAGTTCTTCTATAAGGAAAGGGTACTTCTGAAATTCAGGTTTGTTGTCTACACATAGTTCAGTATTTAGATGATATTATGAGCATTTTTCTCTCTTTACAGGACATATTAGTTCTTCTAAGATGAATTGTGGAGTCATTGTGGGCAGAGGTATTTGGTTCTAACATTGTAAAGTACCATATAAATTCAGATTATTCATTATTTTTTTCTAAATTTATTAAATCAGGCTGACTTTGATACTTCTGGCAGACAATCCCTCTGGGCACAGCCAGCCTGTGCCATCCATGGAGCTGCTGGTGACACTGATCTTTGCTCTTTTTGCCTGCACAAAGGGACTATGCATGCATTGACTAGAGAAGTGTGCCCTGACTCTCCTTGGAAGTAATTTAAAAATGTATCTCAAAGGCAGTATATGCAGAAGATTTTGCACGTCTGCAAAGACAAGCTTGTGATTGCATTCTTTACTGGCTCAGTTCCAGAGCATCTTTTGAAATGCAGGCAAGGTACGAGAATTAAAAATAGAAAGAAAATTACTTAATAAAGCTCTCAATGTTGTGTAAGTATGTAGTGGTGTGATTGTTTTCCCAGAGTACAGAAACAAAGTAGGAATTATCTTTCATTTTGCCCCTTTCTCCTGAGAACTTTTTAAAAAGGGACAAAATCTATTTTGTAGTATTAGATATTGTAGTAGTAGATTTTCAGAATAATGTGGGGTTTTTTTAATCTCAGGGGTAGGATAAATACCACGTAGCAGTACCTAAATAGTTGAGAAAATCTTTCTGAGGTGAATTTTCTGTACAACACATTGTAAATTGTTTGTAAATTGAACTTGGTACCTGGAGACTAAATTAATTTATATAATATGTACCTGTCTTTCTCATGTACGTGGTTTGTGGGTATTGCTGAGTCTTTTCAAAGCATGAACTCATACTAACTTTATAGCCAAATACTTTCTACTCCATTTTTCAAAATATATTTTTCTATGTAGGTGAAAATTGTCAAAATGCAAATAGAGACACTTGAGTGACAATACATAATGAAACCTTTTAGAAATGGCTTTGCCTTAGTCCATTCCATCCCATTCACACAGAGATTCTCTGAATTAGTCCAGATTTCTTGTTACTCACTATCGTAAGTGAATATATAAAGCTTCTCAAATAAAAATAGAACCCACAAACACAGATTTGCCTGAGAAGTGATGGAGAGTCAGACAGGGAACTGATCTGCCATCACTTCTGTGAGTATAATTAGGATTTTACTTGTTTTTCAAACTTACCTCACCTGATGAATACTTGTATGTACATTAATTTATTTTTGATTAGCTGGAATGCATCAAGACTTTGTGAAAAAAATAGTAACCTTCATTAAAAACAAAATGAGAATGCTCCTTATCACAGAGGATAGCCATTTTTAAAACAGGATGAAAAGAAAGGAATGAAAAAATAGCAGAGGGTCCAAACCGATAAGGTGATTATCTTCTATAACTTTTATAGTTTCACTGGACACACAAAATCACTAAAAATCAATAATATTCCAAAAGAAACTAGGTGATAATTACACATGATATTGGATCATTCTACTGAATCATACAAGTTTATTTCTGTGTATTTCCTCGAAATTATATGAAGGTTAAAAATTGCAGTGCTCAGGCATTAGGAAGTTGAACACAAAGGATCTTATAGGGAAAAAAAATACCGTATAATTAATTGCTACCATAATGCTGAGCAGAAAGGGATCCTATAAATCTTTTTGATAAAAATAACATTCAAGAAATATTCTTCATATGTTTCTTCTCTCTGTAATCAGCATCCTAAATCTCTTTATACATGCACAGCCCTACTGTTGGATAGCTGTTACAGAGCACCCAAAACCCCTGAAAACTTTACAGTTTAAATGAACAGAGGATTTTGTAACTTAAAAAAAAATGAGACAGCTAAAACATTTAGATGTTTAGACCAAAGCTAGATTTGGTCCTTAGACATGAAATAAACAGAGTATTTGGAATGGTTTGTGAAGAAACTGCATATTGATAAAGGTTTGAACAAGAGAAGTTACAGGTTGGAACTGTGCCAATGGAAAAAAATCTAGAATTTCCTACTTTAAAGAGTTTGCATCACATTGCTTATGAAGTTTAAAGGAAAGCACATGAGACTGAAATGATTTGTGGGGTCTTTTGAGGACCTACATAATTCTACAAAGTGTAAATGAATTATAGCCTGTACATTTGGCTTTCAGCTGTAAGCTGTTGAGAGCTTTCAAAGCTATTCTAAAAGTTTTCTGGAAGATCTGTGTCATTTGAAGTAAGTAATTAGGGCACTTAACAACTATGGATGAGATAATGTTTTTTTTTTCCTGCCAGTTATGAGCAAATCATAAAAATTTGGTGCAAGGGATAAAAATAAAAGTGCTTCAGCACTGCAGTCACAGAAATGGCTACAGTATACTATAGACACACTCCAGCTTGCTCTGATGTGACCTATTTCAGGTGTTACAGCCAAACCCCAAGGCCAGGACTGCAGCTTAAGCTCTAAAACCCCCAGGCAAATTTGCCCACTGACAGCTTGGTCACTTCAGGACTTCCTTACCCCAATGCAGTGCAAAAGGAGAGGCTGATGCTGAATCTGCATTGTCTTGGGAGTCACAGGCATCAACGTGCTGCTCTTGGTGCTCATTCCTCTCCTGGACCTGACATCCAAGCAGTGCTGAGTTACTGAGCTGAATTCTTTGGGACACACACACACACACACACACACACACACGTTCCCAAGAGCTAGAGCAAAGGAATTTTTAATTTCCTGTGGGTGATTCTGTACAGGTGTTCCCAAATTATCAAGCAGGCATGTCTGCACTCATTTTGTTTTCAAAATTTCAGCTAAAGGCCTGTTAAAGAAACTTAATGTTTCCAGGCAACAAAAGAACTGATCAGAATCTCTATACTAATTTTGTTTTCATGGATTAGAATAGGCAAGTGCTGTTCCATGTATTCTAAGTTTTCCATTAAACTTCATTTCCATAAAACCTCAGTGGTGTTGGGTGGGGTTTTTTATGCTACATGAGAAGTAAGAAGATTTTAGTGAGATAATTCTCAGTAAATTTCTAGTTTATCTAAGGGAAAATTCAAAGCTTCTCAAATGAAAAATGTATGTGGATGATCTAAAGACACTGAAAAACACTCTTTATCATCAAAATAAGTCTCAAGTGTGTGTTATCGTATAGTGACTATCTTCAGAGAAAATGGTCCAGGTGTAAGTAATTACTGCTTTTGCTATTTTTCTATGTGAGTTTGAATAGGGAAATATTCTAATACTGCCTTATCTTCTTGTGAATGTCTTTGTGTTGCATACCCTGTATCAGTATCTGAATAGTGGATCTATTATAGTTCCTGCAACAAAAGAAAAATTTTAAATTTCTGTGGTGGGTAAACAAAAGCAAACAGGATGAGTTGACCAAAGCCTTTTTTGATTTTCTTGATAAAAAAATTCCCCACTGCAGCAGAATGCTTTGCAATCAAAATTTTCCAGGTTATCTGAATTTTGAAGCTACTCTAACAGAATACAGTTCATCTGTAGTGTCTCATATACCCTGTGTTATGTCGCCAGCCTTTACAGCAGACTGTACATGCCTTTAAAAGCTAATGTCATGGGGTATGCTTGAGAATGTCTATCATCATCTTTTTTTTTGTTACTAAGAGCTATTAATCTCAATGAAAAATGCTTTTTGGAAAATAAACAGTATCCCATTTTTCTCTCCATGGTGCAGCTGCAATTATTGCCACAATTTTTTGATTTGCACAAATATTAATTTAGGAAATAATTAAAACCTGTAGTAAATTAGCTCAGTTGGTTAGAGCATGGTGCTAACACCAAGATTGTGGATTCAGTCCCTGTACAGGCCATTTACTTAAGAGCTGGACTCGATGATTCTTGTGGGTCCCTTCCAACACAGAATATTCTGTGAATCTGTGAAATAAAAGGAAGGCGAAGGACAGCTCTGCTCCCTGGAGGAGCACATTGAGGTTTAAGAATACAAAGGTGTCAAAGGACCACTGGAAGGACAGCAGCATTCTTACCTCTCGAATGTATAATCTCCATGAAATATGAAGCTGAAACTACTTTGGATATGGCATACCCCTGAAAGCTGCAAACAATATTTATTACCTAACACTAGTAATAGTAGGGGCTCTACTGAAACTTTATAACCTTCTTCTAGAGCTAAATAAAGACATTTTAAATTCTGCTTATTTATTAGATATTTGCATCAGTACAATGTGAGTAGTTCAGTAGTTAGAAGCGGGATATGTAGCTGATTCAATAATTCATGGCTCTGAATGATAGAACTAATATAGGAACCTTCTGAAATGTCAGTATGCAGTGTTAAGCCTGTTAGTCAAAGGTCCTCTTTTTCACAGAGAAGTTAAATAATTATTACTCAGAACAACAGAGTACAACACATTTAGAGACAGTCTTGAAGAATTCTCGAAAGACTTTTCTCTTGGTACATTTTAGATAAATTCGTATTTGCAGTGCAGCAAGTCTTTATCTTTACTCCAGACAGTGAGAGGGTGAGATGTGAATCATGTTGTCTCTTGTTTGTGTTGCCATACGGAAACCAAAGAGAGTTGCCGATCATGGATTCTCCATTTCCATTTGGATTATTAACTAGGACTCAGCAGACTTGGTTATGATTTCATACTTTCCACTTATGGCCAGGCATGACAAAGCAAAGTCGACTCTAATGCCCATATGCTAGATATAGTTTTAAAGAACACATTTAGTTTTGAAAGGATCATAAACCAGAATATTCACGTACATAATGTATATATTTTTGTTACAGAGAGACAACCTAAACATCATTATTTAGATTTTTTGCAGGTGAAAGATGAAAGTAAGCAAGTGGTTGACTATAATCCCTTTAGAAAGTAATAATGGTCACATGTAGTGTAATTACAATGGACTTGTAAAGTGAACAAGAGCAATCATGAAGCAGTGGAAGAAATGCCAGAAAGGCATCTAGTCCCTGTCTCTTGCTTCATAGTCTCTCTGGAGTGCTTCAGTTGTGAAATGGGGAAAAAATTCTTTAGTGGGAAAAAAAAATCTGCTTTACACCAAAAAATAAAATCCCAGTAAAGGTTTAATTTTTTTTTTTTTTACAAATAAGTTTAAATAGCAAAGAGACTGTAACTGGAAACAGCTTCTTACTCAAAAAAGTCAGATTCCCTAGAATTTTCAGGTTAAAGAATCCATATGTGAAGTTTATGGCTGCTTTGAGTCACCCAAGTAGTGCTTTGCAGTAAAAACACCTCAGTACCTCTTCCTTGATGCATTGGAAGTGCTGTTTATTCCATTATTTTACTACTTGCATCTAATCATAAGCATTTTTTTCCTACATAGCTCGTGCATCCATTTGAATCACAGCTGTGTTTAGCGCAGCTAAAATAATAGAAATACCTTTAGATACAGAATTATTTCGGGATGAGTTTGATTGAATAATGTTATTCCTAAGCTTCCTGAGCAAATTTAATTTTTTTTTCTCCTGAATTTCATGCTCTTTTAATTTAAAATCTGTTGTCTTGCGTTTGATTTTTTTTCCCTAAATAAATGGCACTACACTACATTTATATAATGGCCTTACCTCATATCTTAGATTCTATGGTAACCAATATAAAACATCTGGATTTGAAGCAACAGGGTGTAATTCTGCAGATACTCAACATAAGATTGTGTCAGGAGCACTTCCTAATAACTGCTTAAGTGTTAGGAACACAGAAATTATGTAGGCAGAATAAGATACTTGATACTTGAAGCACAGCTATAATTCTTTAAATTGCTATCCATTAACTCCCTGCAAAGTCTAAATCATAATTTGATTGATTTCTCATAAAGCATAAAAATATTACTGTATGAACAAAATGCCATCTTCTTGAGCTAGAAAAATGCAAGTAAATGAAAAATAAACAAGCATTAATGAAAAAAAAGTTACATAATTTTAAGTGCAGGGGTTTTGTTAACTTTTTAGAATAATTTTATATCCTTCTCATGTAGTTCTCTGCAAATTCTGGATATGTTTGGAGAATACAGATAGCTGGATGCTCCTACTCAAAATACACTGTACAGTAATGTATAAATGTAAAAATTACAAGTGATGTATTTTCCATTGTTAATATTTTCCAAGTAATTGTCAAAGCTACGGGAGTACTTTCCTACCTCAAATTCATTATTTCAGCCTTATTTTACAATTTTAGGTTTCGCACTAATTAAATTTAACATTTTACTTCTACTCCTAAAGAGTTATGGGCTATTCCTAATAAATCTAGTGGGCAAGACACATTGCCACTTACACCTCTGATGTAAATCTCCATCCCCCAGCACGGGTTAGCCTATTGAGAATGGACCTTGAAACTGCGTTTTATGGCATAGAATACTGATTGTCACAGTCCAAAATTGTCTCAGGAGGATGCTCAGAAACAATATGAATGCAATTCTGTAAGTGTGTAGCCCCAAACTTATGCCCCATTAGTACACACATACATTCCAGGTGGCTATAAACACAACCTGTGTCTAGAAAATTGATATGTAAGTCAACGCCAACAGCCATAAGAATGTGTTTGATAGGAGTGAGGGTTATGACATGGATACCATCCCTTCTGGCTCACTCAGTTTGATACTGTGGGCTTGACTAAAGATTTCAAAGACTACTCTTGAAAATTAAGTAAATAAGAAAAAATTACACAGGATGTATAAAATAACATATTTTCTAGAATTTTTGCTGATCTCAGTCCTGAAGATCAAGAAAAGTATACTGGGGAGTAAATTCATCCTCTCAAAGGCTTCCTCTAAAAGTTAGATGGGCTTTCTGAACTGTCTATGAAGACTCAGACCCACATCCAGGAAGCCATGAAAAGCATACTAGTGAGTTTTCCAACCTGAAAGTGATGATGCTGTCAATACATTAACATTTTGAGGACTTGAACACATTTTTAAATAAGATTACATAATATGTAATAGTCTGTCATCTAGACATCTCTCAACTGGCAAGATCTCCTCAAATGCTTGATGTGCATCATTTATCTCACCTAATTTTAGTCCCTGAGAGAATAGAAATCTGCATGTAGATTTTTTTTTTTTTGAGAATTGAAGAAAATGATTGAGAGTATCACTTCCAGGAGACAACTCACCTGACTTATTTCAGACTTTGAAATAATGATTAAATATATCACTAGAGGCATAAAAACAAAAGGAATATAAAACTCAGTAAAGATCTCAAGAACCTTAATAGAGCATTATACTTTGTCTATTCTGTGCTGATTATAAATATTCTCTCTCTGAT
>VWZV01006336.1:2603-55720 GCA_013397155.1 Irena cyanogastra | reverse complement strand
GGAAGGGAAGGGAAGGGAAGGGAAGGGAAGGGAAGGGACAGACATAATTATGGAGGAGATTTTGAATTATTTTTTTAATATTGGACTACTTTTCTATTCAGTCAAGAAGTTTTGACTGACTTGACCCATAATAATTGTGAAATCAATTTTCAGTGAAAATCTCCATAAGGTAGAAAATTGCATATTTTTCCAAATGTTCCTTTGTGGGCTTAGAATTTTATTTGATACAATAAAAACTATACTTATTTCTATCAGAAAATTTCAATATTGCACTTGAGTTACTTTGACATGAAATAAGACCAAGAGTATAGTTAAATCATGTAGTTTTACTCTGTGATATTATGGATTTGCAGTCTTGCTTTTGATAAAGCTTGATTAAATGGAATGTATATGAAGAAGAATGAGTGAAACCCCAATCTGACACTACAGAGTTAAGCAGTTAAACAGTCGATAAGAGTTCCTCAATTGTAGTGAATTATTAATTCTTCTGATTTTTAAACAGAGTTTCTTCTAAATTATAAACAGAAACTATAATTTACACTAGTGTTTCCATGGTTAAAAACACCCTCAACAATACACTAATGATTTTGTAACATTGGCCTAATACACATATTAATTTTGCTTTTCTGGATTTAGAAAATGAAAATTTCACTGCAAGACAACTTACATCTTAATTCATTCGCTGCATTGAAAGTCTTGCGATATTTTGCGGCATACAGAATTTAGGAATGAATGGGTTTAGGCAAAGAAATTCCTTAAAGAGAGCTATTCTGTGACTCACAAATAAGTGTAGTCAATAGGGTTCTAATACTTAAGTCTATCTGGTATTATGCAGTCCGCAGTATGAGCCCAACAAATACTTTGCTTACAATGCAAATTCAACATTGATTTTAAGTAAGAGAGAGCAATATCTGTTATATGTTATTGTAAGAGAGAGCAATATCTGTTATGTGTTATTAACCACCAGAGCCAAAAATCATTATTAATGGCGTACTACCAACAGGAAACCTGAGACAACTAAAATAATTGCAACTGCAAAGCTTCTGGGTTACGTGGTTGTTAATTTTGTGGCTTTTTTGTTTGTTTTTCTTTACTGCTATTTATTCATTTAAAGTTTATGTTGCAGAAAAAAACAAATTTTGTTTATCAGTTTATCGTGAAGTAAAAAATTGAAGCAGCAATTTCATAAACTAACACAGGCAATGTCCGATTATAAGAGGAACTCATATTTTAGATAAAACTAATCGAAACACAAGACAGGACTAATTTGGCAGTAATTTTTTGAGACCTTAGAAAGTTTTTGACAACACAGGAGTAATAAAACAAATACATATATTTTTAAAGCAATTTTCATCTGCTGAGTAGCTGCATAAAAGGAACTAGTGTTGTGGCCCTATATATTTCTTCTTTTTTACAGAAGTAAAATCTACCTATCTCACAGTATAACAGAAAAAATATAATGTTATATGGAAATTAACTTCTTTTTGCCTTTTAGTCTGTTTTTTGCCACAAAGTCTTTACTAAAATTAGCCTTTAAATTTTAAACTTGACTCCATGAGATAAAATATCTGAATGTGTCTCAAATGTTGACTTGATATGGTTTAACATCTTCTGCCCAACTTATACTGGAAAAAAAAACACTTCATGGCTCCCTGCAGTGAAATCTGCAAGCTTTAATGATCCAGGTTAAGTATAAAAGATATGTTGCAGTCGAGATAGCAGGTCTATTCTTAAAGCTTATATAATAAAATTAATTATTTGTGACAAAAAGGTGATATGTAAATGCCTCTGGTGCAAGATGCTGATTTGTTGTTTTAATCCACACCACTCAGCCCTGGGAAATGTTCCTGAATGGAATCACACAGAACAGCTGTTGCTTTTGTTTCTATAGCTACAGTTAGAGTATGTATTAACTCTGTTTTGACTAGAATGAGGAAACTCTGATCTAAGCTAGTAGCAGTCTTTTGAAACAATGAAATTCATTGAACTGTATTAAAAAATCTCTGATTCCAAATCAGATCCCTGTTTGAATTTAATGGCATGGGGTTTTTTTTCAGAGATAGCAGCAGCAATATGACAAGTGCAAACAAAAAATAAATATACTGCAGTGTGTGATAGAGTATGAGAAAGGAAGGGAATTTCCTGTGCTCAGGAATTGTGTACTTTCCACCTAGATATAGACTATGAACAGCACTCAGTTTTGGCATTGCCAGGTTCAGCTGTTTCTGTTCAAATATTAGCAAAGAAAGAACAAGAAACTTATAAATAATAGAGTTTAGATAATTGGTGACTTAGCTGATAAACCAGTGTATAATGATCTTGCCTATTCTCAAAAATATAACATGTATGTTTGTTATCTAGAAAATAGATCTCATTTTAGTAACTATGGTTATTCTAAAATTATTATGTCAAAAATTTTTCAGCCACTGCCTTTTCCAGTGCTCATTTTAGACATTCCAAAAGTTGGATGGGAGGGGCCTGTGTAAATCCCAATTTTACAAATGCCAAATTTGGTACATAATATGTGTCAAAGCCCAGCTTGTGGCTTTAATGGAGTGCTGAGTATTCAGTGAGCAAAGTTATCTTTGAACTCACCTGAAGACAGTCATGTAGAATACAGTTTTCATATTTAGTATGAAAGCAAACAGAGACCTGTTCTAAACTGCATCCATCACCGGTGCCCCCAGGCTACCACAAAAGCTGGCAAGGACTCAAGCTTTAGTAAGAAATCCTTGTGACATTATCCACCCAGTTTATTTCAGAAGTGCCACCACCACTAGCAGCAAGGGATATGTGTGGTGCCATGGAGATTATGACATGTTCTATGACATCAGAGTGGCACAGAAATTATGTTGCTTGTATTTCATACAGGCACTATACATGGGTAAGGCGTGGCAAAATAACTGGTTTGTGTAAAGAACTGGAGTGCCTGTTTTGCAATTAATTGCATCTGAAGGTCACTGTCTTTCCTAGACTATGTGTTTCAGTGCCATGTAGAAAATCTCAGGTAGAAATAGAAGGTAACTGTAAGGTTCTCCTTTCATTTAAAGAAGTTGGCACTTTGTCTAATAGACACAATAAGACCTGTGGTTTTTCCTATCAGTCAACGAGTCATGCAAAAATGAAGAAATAAAGCCAGGACTTGCTTTTAAATTTTATTCTTGCCTCTAATAGGCAGTAGATGTTAATTGATTTTTTCTGGACTACTGGAAAAACTCACAGTCTATAATGATTCAAAAGCTATTACAAACAAAAATTCTCAGAAACTCACAACAAATACCAGTGTTGCAAAATTATTGAAATTAATTTGTCATAAGATGCATTCAACAGAAATCCTTTCTGCACAAAATTTCATTATCTTGCACCCTGATTATTCTGGACCTCAGAAGAGAAGAATGAAAGTCTTTGTGGATAGAGAACTAAGAAAAAAAAAATACATCTTTTTACCATAGTACAGCCTGTGTGGCTTTTTGCAGTTTTATTTCCCAAACACACATGGCTTCCCAATTGCCACTGGTGACTGTACCTAGAATTCTGTGTTTTTTAAAGGAATATTTGCTTTACACAGTATCAAAGAAAAAGTGGCTATTTCCAAAAATATACATGGCTGACAGACACTATTTGCAGAGGTTTCACAGGATTCTTCTTACTCAGATCACCATAACTGAGGAATAACTGTCCCTGGAACTGACAGAGTTTCATCAAGTTAGGAATGTCAAGGAGACAGAGAGAAGCCAGCCATACCTAGGCAAAGAACTTTGTTGCATGTTCAATTAATAAATCTCTTCATATGTCTGTTTGATGGTCCAGAGAAATAATTGTAGCTGATGTTTGCTTCGAGTGCTGCTATAAAGTGTTTCTTTCCTGTTTCCTAGAAGAACTGGAAGATATCTGTATGTGCCAAGTGAAAATGGAACGTATGTAACACTAAGCAAAACCACAGTGCTTGCTTGCTTACTGATTTATTTTAAAATTTCAGGAAAGAAATTTCAAATAATATCTGTGGTGAGAAAAATAACAAAGAGTAAAATTTCAGGGGAAAAGTCACTTAATTTAAATAAAATAGCATATTGATTGAAGACTTTTTTACAAACTGGTGTATTCCTGATACATTTGAAAGAAGATAAGTAGACCACTGTGCAGAATTTATTACGTTAGGACTCGATATTGATTTTTTTTGGCTAATAGAGCCAAAAATATATTCTTTTATATATAAAAAAAATATTGATAATGTAAAACTGGGAAAAGCAGTGTTAATTGGAAATATTGGCATATATACTTGCTGATAAATTAGCCAGTGGTCACTTTACCTAAGAGACTTCAACCATATAATGGTTGTTTCTTCCTTCTCAAAAGAAAATTAGATGATCAGAAGGAAAATCAACAGGCATACCAAACATGAACTTCTCCATTTTTATTACCTTCTTATTTTGTACATGTTGAAGTTGAAACAGTAAGGAAACCAAATAAAAGCTGATGCAGCGCTTTGTGGTGGGTTGTCCCTGGTTGGATGCCAAGTGCCCACCAAAGCAGCTCTATCCTCCACTCCTCAGCTATGCAGAGGCAGTACATGGTGGAAAATTCATGGGTCAGGATTAGAAGGAGAAGTCACTCACTTTCATTGGCAAAACAGACTCGCCTTGGAGAAATTAGTTTAATTTATTACCAATAAATTGGAAGGAGAGGAATGAGAAATAAAAACAAATCTTAAAACCACTTTCCCTCACCCTTTCCTTCTTCCCAGGCTCAAGCACACTTCTGATTTCTCTATATCCTCCCCCACAGTGGCACAGGGGGATAGGAAATGCAGGCTACAGTCGGTTCATCACATGCTGTCTCTGCTGCTTCTTCCTCCTCACTGGCAGGCCTCCTCACGTCCTTCCTCTGTTCTAGTGGGTCCCTCCCATGGGAGACAGGCCTCTGAATTTTTCCATCATGGGTCCTTTCCAGGGGCTGCTGTTTTTCACAAATTTCTCCAGTGTGGGTCCCTTCCATAGGACACAGTCCTTCAGGAACAGGCTGCTCCAGCGTGGGTCCCCTGTGGTGTCCTGCCAGCAAACCTCCTCCAGTATGGACTCTTCTCTTCACAGGGCCTCAGATCCTGTCAGGAGGCTGTTCTAGTGCAGATTTTCCATGGCATCACAGCCTCACTCATGCATGCACCTGTTCTGGTGGGAGCTACCACAAGCTCCAGGTGGATCTCTGCTCCACCATGAACCTCCATGGGCTGCAGGGGCACAGCTGCCTCACCATGGGCTGCACCAGGGGCTGCACCAGGGGCTGCACCAGGGGCTGCACCAGGGGCTGCACGAGGGGCTGCAGGGGAATCCCAGCTCCAGAACCTGGAACACCTCCTCTCCTTTCTTCTTCACTAATGTTGTTGTCTTCAGAGTTGATCCTCTCAAATATTCCCACTTCTCTCTTTGGCAGCTTTTTGTTCTGAAGAAGATTTTTCCCCTCTTCTTAAATCTTTTATCCCAGACATGCCAGCACTGTCACCGATGGGTTTAGTCTTGTCTAGCAGTGGGTCTGTCTTAGAGCCAGCTGGCATTGGCTCTACTGGACATGCAGGAAGCTTCTGACAGCTTCTCACAGAAGCCACCCCTGTAGCCCTGCCACTACCAAAACCCTGCCACGCAAATCCAAAACATACTTGAGCAATCCTTTGTTGTATCAAGTTTTAGCAGATAGCTAGATAAATATTTGTAGAATGAAGTAATATGTTTACTGCATAGAATTATAGAATCACAGAATGATTTGATTTGGAAATGGTCTTGAAGATCACCTAGTTCCAGCCCCTTCCTGTGGGCAGGGATACTTTCCACTAGACAGCTTGCTCAAATCCTCACCCAACCTGGCCTTAAAGGCTTTTCCCTAACCTTCCTTTTATCACTGACATACCAACAGAAGCTTTTCTTGTTGCCTTTGACATGTCTGAACAGATGTAATTCTATCAGGGCTTTAGCTTTCTTAAACTGATCCAAGAAAAGCATTTGGATATGAACTGGAGACAGCTATCAAAATTTATTTATGAAATTAAGAGTGAAGGGCCATTATAGATTGAGGTTATAGCTTTGTAGATTAAATAGCTGTATGAACGTTATGTAGGAGGTCATCTTGCCACAGATGGCAATTGGACTCTGAAATGATGGAACAAAAAAAACCAAAACGTTGAAGTGTTCTGAGTGGTATTAATGAAAGTTTAACTATCCAAGCAAAGAGTGGAAAATAAAAATGAGAGGAAATAAGACTGAGGATATTTTGTGGATGTGGCACACAATTGATTTTTAACTGAATATGTGCATCAGCTTAAAGGGAAGGAAATAATAATGGCTCTGGCATTGAGTAATTCTGTCAAAGACATACAGTTAAATAAACTTGTACTGCAAATGGATAAAGGCGCAGAAATACGAAGAGAAGAATATTTATTCCTCAATTTTGTGACTTGAAAGGTAAGAAAATCATCACAGTTTTATCAAAAAATGGCAAAAAATTCATTACTTGTATGAGTAAATATCAAGTATTGGCAGAGAGACTCTAGAGACAAAGAGGAGGGAGGGAGGAACATTAGTGATACTTATCCCAAAATTCCTTTTTACAAAAATGTCTACAGAGTGGAAAACTTTCTTGAAAGCTCACATCCTCTAGCGTGCTTGGGAAGTTATGTATTTATGGGGACAAAGATCCCCTTTTTGAGATCAACATCTCAGCCTTGTCAAGTGTCCAAGTCTGTCACTGTCTTCCTAAGGTAACGTAAAGGAAAGTTCCCTTACTGCCAGCAGCTTATTTGCCCTTTGCGTGGGGGAATTAACAATAATCAGGGAAGGCCATTCACCATAGTAATTTATACTGAGTATTTTGTTTATTCACTGTTGTATGTGTTAGTGTGCTTTATTTTGTTCTATTAAGAAAAGGGTGTCCGTGGACAGGAAGGCAGGCTGGTATGAGGGTCAAATGAAACCCAACTCCTTCCTCAAAACACTTGGAAATTCATAAGTTGCTTGAGGGACTTCTCAAGTGCAAGGTGAGCTGTGCATGAGGAAGAAAGGGTATAGTGAAAATTCAGAGTGAGCGGAGAGATGGCCTAGGCAGTCAAGGGTAACCCTAGAGAAAAGCAGAGGGCAGATGCATACTAAGGTCTTAGTGAGGAAGAAATAAGAAAGAATTCTAGGAATATAGAGGAGTCCAATGGGGATATTTGTTTATCCACCTTTTTTATTATTGCGTCACTCTGTTGATGTCATTTTTTCTATTCAGGAACTTTGCACTCCAGTTGTGTCACCACTACTCAATTGTAATATGCAGACAAACCTCAACATTTTTTCAACTGAAATTCCTGTTGTAGAGCTCCTCATGGCATTTAGAATGAGATTCTGAAGGGTATGGCATATGAACTGAGCTACTGAGGTTGTGTCAGAGGATTTTGTGTCCACACATTCAAAGGCTCCAAAATATTATTTGTCTAAAATATATGAAACAAAAGTCTATGGAGAGAACCTGGCCATGAGTCAATCAGAAGCTGAAAGTCCCTTCTTGGTTTGTCTGTAATTCCTGATTCTATAAAGGCAACACAAAATTTTTCCTTTTGTTCCAAAACTCTGTTCTAGCTGACTATGGCAGATTGTATTATTTGTTGAAAATGAACTCCCAGATGCAATGGACTGCCCAAAAGCTGACCAATACTGTTTTCTGACTTTTGACCTTAAAAATAGTCTGGATTCATAGCTCTACATTAATCATTAATGCCTCTGAGAAGAGTGCAGTACCATCTTAATAAAGGATCCAAAAAATATATATTTTTTTTGCTTCTACAAAAAGATTATTTATTCTTCTCTCTTATCCACTTGGAAAAACTGCACCAAATATTTTATCTGTTAAGTCCTAGATAATTAAGTTAGATGTACCTTAGTCCAAATTGATTCATAAAACCTTGAGGACCAATGTAGGCTTAGATGGCCTGTGACATCTATGACACAGATGCACATTTCCCTTTAATGCCTGATAACCACAATGGTGGTGAAAATAGCCCAAACACAGTCATGTAGCTATAAATTTATTGCAGGAATATACTTTCCTAACCAAAGCTAATCAGATTTCACAAGGACTAAGTTTTTCATACAGACATATAGATTAAGGCTGAGACTTACATGAAAAAATTGGAAGCAAAATGTGGTATTTATTTATCTAAGATTTTTTTCCAGTGTAGTTGAAGACATGAAATCCACAGAAGATTTGTGTAACTATCTGAGAGTCTATAGCTCACTTATTTCTGGTATAACATTTGCTTGCTTACTTAAATTTCTGCTGCTATTCTGCTGTTTGATAATTTTTACATGCATATCTTCTACTGGACTAATTAAGTTCATGATCTGATACAGTATCACCATAATTTTCATTTAAAAATACCAGAAAAGGAGGAGGCATGGACTTTTCACTTAAAATCCAAAGAAATAATCTTTAAACTACAAAGTAAGAGACTTGAGACTTCAGGATTGTTATTGCATGAAACGAAAATAGCTTCTGGAAGTTTACTACTCCTAGGCTTAAGCATCTGCTTCATCTTTTCTTCAGTCTGAACCTCTGTATGTAACAGAAGAGCCTGGAGGACAAAAGGAGGACAAAGAGCTGGAAACTTGACTCGCTAGCTAAGTGGCTAAGAAAGCCAGCTAGCAGACAGCACACCAAAACATGGGTCACAACATCGGCTTTTTTTTACCCAGTAATCTAATATAAAAAGAGTCCAGGGAAGTGACGCCAGACCTCAGGTTGACTTCTACCACATGCAAACTCTGTTTAATAGAGTCAGGAACTATAAGCAGACAGACAGCTCATATGGGTTTTGGTGTTTCATTTTCATGTCCTTCTTTGTCTGTTTAAAGAGACACACAAGCAATAGAGAAAACCACAGCCAGAAGATAGCACTGACAAAAACTGCATACTAACATGAGTTTCTACAGTCTGCAGCAAAACTGAATAGTGAATTTCCCCCTTTCCAATCTTGTACAGTATTAGTCAACTAAGAAGCTGCATGCATCAATAGAAGACTTAAAAATCACACAGAAGAGACAATTCTGAGTGTTCCATGAAGTTCACTGAATGCAAACTAGCATCACTATATCATACTTATCTGTGTCAGTTCTCATTATCTTGACCAAAATTTCACAGAAAATGTGGAACTAATCATTTGCTTTGAACAATTACAAAACTTGGGTTTTCTGTTTATTCATGCTTACTGCCTAGGTAGTTGATATATCCTGCTTAGAGATAAGACTCATATGACTGAAGTCTAAGCTCGAGGCTCCACCATACCAGTTTAAAAGGGATTACTGTCAAGAGTAAGGCAAGAGAATTTTGACCTTTGTATTATAGCCATGTTAACTGTATGAAAGCAACACAGGGAGATGTTTCTTGGTGGGATCTTGACAAGGGACCTGCATAAATTGACAAAATATTTATTTTTAATACTCATTTCTTCAATTTGGAGAAACCGTGTTTACAAGTCATGTAAATTGTGGCTCTTAGGATTTTAGAACTATTGACAGATGTTTTTCTCCATGGTGGATACTTAGAAGTAAGAAAAATAGCCTGTGGTATAATAGGTATGTTCTGAATTATGTAGGCAAAGGAAGTCTGAGATAGTGTCACTGGCAAAATAGAAGCTTCAGACAAGGTTAATCAGGGAGATACATCTTTTGAGTCACAAAATTCAGAAAGGACACCCTTGTTTTCTAACGTACTTCTCATAGAGGAGTCTAGGAACAGCTGCACCCAATCCTAGTACCAGGCTTAGTCAGAAGTTTATGTCTAGAGGATTATATAGGTGTAGATGAGCCACTATATGACTTTGTCCTGCAAGATTAGGGAGCGGAAACCAAACACATTCACGTGAATCAAACAGAGTATCTCTTTAAATTGATGATGGCAATGATAATAGACTAAAATACTTTAATTTGAATTACTTACTGCACATTATAGGTAGTTATAACTACTAATACAGCATACTATTTATTAAATCAATAATTTCAAATCTAGCTTAGTAATTATTAAGTAGAGATTGATATTACTCACCCATAGCAACAACTGTGGGCAAGTCTCTTTCTCTAAACCTTGAAGATTAACCTTGAGTAGTGTCTCCCACTCATGGGAGGACTCCCTCCACACACTCCTGGGAGGATTTTGTTAGAAGTTCCCAGCATTAAAAAGTGGGACTTAGTTTTTATAGTACAAAGTGATTGACTGCAAGCTCTGTCAGCTCAGCAGCCTTTAGATCATTTGGCAGTATTATTGCTTCTTAGTTCCTTTATCAGAAACTTTGTCTGCTTCATACTCCCCAATGCCAGATTCTTTCAGGAAACATTGTTCATCACAACGTTCAAAATGTTCAACTTCAAGATTAATGAGTCAACCTGGTTCTCATCATTCTTCAACATCAAAAGCATCATGACCCATCTTCTCCAACCATCCCTGCTAACTTTTGCAAATAACGTCAAATTTGAGAAGTTTTACCCCCACTTAGGCAGAGCATCTTGCTACAAATAGCTCTAAAAATGGAAAAAAGTTTATTATGGGATATAAGAATATATTCAATCATGTGAGTATATCAGTGTTATCCAGCACCAGCAAAACAAAAATCCAAACTGTATCCTTGCAAATCCATGCTCTAGAGATTGCTCTCTCAAGATTGGCTTTGGAAATAGGCATGCCTGATCATCTGATATCACATATTATGAGGATCAACCCTGAAAAGACTGATGCCCTCTTCATCCACGGTACAGCTAAATGGTAACACAGACAAAGTAATTGTGGACAACCTGGAGTCGAATGTTTTTGAGGGGAGGCTGAGGTACACAATGCCATTAAGTCCTTCTTCCTATAGCTCACGTTCTAGTGTTCTTTATTCTTTCATCCTACCCCTACAGTCTTCATTTCACTTCCCCTATTTCCACATTACATTTCCTTTATTTCTTTATGTCCTTGCCCCCACATTCCAGATTCCATACTGCCACATGCCCTATGACACTATGTCCCATCCTTTCTCTTGCTTTCTTTTTCTTTTTCCTTGGGAGCAATTTTAACAGGGTAGGAATTCTGACAAATCTCTTCTTCTACTTCAAACCTGCAAGTTTTGGTGTTCTGCTTCAGGCATGAAGGTTAACTTATCCCCTGGGCCAGATCTAGGCTGCTGCTTGGCCAGATCTATTCTGTAGTCAGGTTGTATGAGTAAAACTTGGCTGAATGAGCAGAACAAAATTATTAGGAATTGTAATTTCTACTTCTGCCTTTTACTGCAGCATTAAAGATTCAGCCCAGCTTCTGTGATATTCAAGCTAACATAAATTGCAGCTATTATGGAATTCAAGATAGCATTTTGGGGTGTGTTCAGGAGCCAGATTAAGGACACTCTTCAGCAAAACTTTTAGTTGAAACTGCAGAAAAGAGAATTTGAAAAAGAGCAAATAGATGGTAGAAAACAAAAGAAGTTACAAGTAAACAAGGAAAACTACTCACACTTAACGACACCTTATTCATACAATAATGCTGGGATATTTATTGGATTGTATATAATCCCCATGCCTTTAAAGGGAATTCTGTGTCATCATAAAATTGAATATTCCATTTCATAATGACATTTCAAATATCTTGGCTGAGACTTCTAAATCCAGTGTCCATAAGAGATATTGAAAAAATGAAGACTTTACAGATTTGAGACACTTATTCTTGTCCTTTATCCTATGGCACATAGGAATGTTGAAAGTTAATTAAATAAGAACCAGAGCAGTGGCTGACAGGTTTTGGAGTCTTAAACAGAGCCTGAATGGTGTTCAAGGTCATTAGTTGTAATGAGATCATCAACCCAATGCCCTCTGCAGAACCTGTTTTCTGTTTAGCAATTGTGTTTTACATGTAGTCTGTGTTGATCACCAGTGTACAAATAGTAAGCAATTTATTTCTTTCATTAAATATGCCTTCCATGATGGCAGTAATAAGGTCCATCAAGCCCTTTTCAAGTGATATTTTTATCTCTAAGTCAGGTGGGTAAAATACTTCTGCCATTTTCTTGATGTTTCTCACTACAATGCCCAGATACAAGGTTGTTTTTTGAAAATGTGCTGCTTAATGTTTTGTTGTGCTCTTCTGAGGGCCGAGAAACCATGGTGAAACTTGGAATTAGTAGGATTGCTATTATTGGCTTAGGTTAATTCTGGTTAGAAAGTCTTTATTTTTCTCCTGGAGGGTCTGTAGAGAGGAAACAATATGGAAGTAGTAGAGCAGAAGTAACAGATGACATTAATTGAACAAAAAGGTTTCTCTTCCTCAGGAAACAGCTGTCTCAGGTTGTTCACAAAGTTCTTACTGCATTTGTATCTATTATTTTAACCTTACCTGTGAAATAGTCTTCAACATTAATTGCCTGATGGGAATATTTGTGGCTATTTTCTGTCCTTGATTGTTCCTACACAATGTAAAGCACATTCTCAGCAGAAATCCCACTGGGGCATGGAGTATTGTACATATAATTGCTAAATATTGCAATTACCCTCTAGCCATTGGTATCTTATCTAAATATTCACTACTATTCAGTCAAATATGTTTTCCTCATAGAGAGGTTTGTCTATGGGGAAAGAATTGTAATCAAATTAAATAAAGAAGAGCATAGGTGAAATGTCTATGTAAGCAGTAATGTACTGGCACAAAAAGTAATTATTCAACCAAATCAAACAAGCCTTAATATTTTTAATCCAGTAATTTTTATCCTCACAGGCACTGAATTACTGGAGTTTTTCTTCCAGCCAAAAAGCCATAGATTCAATTTTGGCTGATAATACTAAAAATTCCTGGTAATATCAAAGAATGTTTTTACAGGACATTCATGTCACAATTTGAAATGTGGGCACAACAACTCTTTTCTCCTTGTGGGATATGATTAAGCCTGTATAATCATATGCCACAATGCATTTCCAACAGCCTTTATTGCAGAAATTCCTTTCTTAAAAGGCCAGAACAAACAAAGACAAACCAAACAAACAAAACAAAAAAAACCAATCAAACAAAAAAAACCACACAACCAAACCCAACAACAAGAAAACCCAACAAACAAACAAACAAAAAACAAACAAAAAACCAAAAACCAACCAACAGGCCTGTCAGTAGACTTATTTTGGAGTATCCTATGTCTCTGGAGCTGATAGGTGAAAAGTGACACTTTCACTAGAAGTTGTACAGGCACATTTTGGATGTGGAGATCTGCAGGATTTATAAGCAAATGCCAAATATACTCAGGAAATTATCTAATTACGAGCTCTGAACACACCACCTTTAATTACTATGTTCTAACTGCATTAACCCAATTTGAACTATGCCCCACAGTTTGGTTAAAGCTTCAATTAAATTTTCAGTTTAAAAACTATAGTGTAGTTTGAACCTTTTGGCTCATGAGAGTCAAACCAACATCTGCAGCCCTGCAACTTAGCACAGAAACCTGACTGCAGATCTTGCAGATATGTCTATGAAAGACAATCAGTTGCTAATCAATTCAAAATGAAAAATGGCATTTCATAAATATTTAAGCTGGCCTTTTTAAAGTTAGGGAACTAGCACTAAGTGTTAAGCATGTACGTTAAAACCCATATTGTTTTCCCATGGCTCAAGGCATCCATTACTACTAATGCAAATACCCAGAAATTGTGAATATAGGCTGCTTTCACTAAGACATTACACTTTGAACATTAATACTAGAAATGTTTCAGCCAGAAGTAAAATAAATAAATAAAATCAGAGCAGTTTGCTAAATCATCAGATGTTAATGTAGTAACTTGCCCAGGGCATATACGTAGTCAACCGATTAAAAGCACATCATCATGCAAGCTAGCAAGCGATCAAACGCAGTGCTAATGATGGAGAAAATCATATGTCCTATGTTATCTGAGAAAAAGAGGAAACTATGTGAAATTATTGCTTGAACAAAGAGCAATGGGGTAAGCAGATTATGCTGTAGCTGATGTTGGAGGGAAAAAAAATACAGGGTTTGAGGTTTTTGTTGTTAGATTGTTACTTTAATTTGAATATGCTATGCTTCTATAGTCTTTTACTAACTGAAGATCTGTAGACAACCTTGCTAGCCCCAGCAATTATACCCTACAAACTGGTTAATAAAGGCTGTATCTAGAGAAATGCAGTAACAGATTCTTTTGTGGTATCAGTTAATTATGAAAGAAAATTCTACTGCTTGTCAGGAAACAAAAAAAAATACACCAAGTTTTTAGGAACAGAAAACCAAAATCCTCCAGCATCCTCAAAAAATAGCCTCAAAAATGGCATAAGTGTCTCACTAGCTTAATTTCATGTAAAACTTAAAAACTGATTTTTTTCCATGTCTAAAGAATCCATCTATCAACTGTGATGGAGCATCACTGTGGTCTTCCTTAACCTCAAATGTAAAGGTACTTCAGTTGATTCTACAGCCTCCCACCTCAGAAAGGGAACTGATTTTTTTTCAGCCTTATTAGACATGCTAATTGTCCTAGAAACTTTATAGACATCTGTCAAAGTCATTCAATCATGACAAAATTATTGATAAATTGAGGAACAGAACTCAGAAGACACAAATGAGATGTGACCCGCTCTAGACACTGCCACCATCAACTGAGAATAGGCTTCTTTTAAATAAGAATGCTTCTTCCCTTCTGTCTATACTTGAAAAGTGCCTGCCTGTGGCAAGACTGTGCACCAGTCTCTAGGAGGCTGAGTTGAACAGAAACACACATACACAGACTTTGTGCAAAGGCCTAATTGTCCTAAGCTGCTTGACAAGTATTACAACCTTCACAGTTCCCTAGTTCTCTGAGATCTCTCCCATGCAACCCTTGATCATCCTGATGTCATCCATGCCCTGATAGCACCTCTCTGGCTAGCCTGATATGTCTGGCAATGTATTTAAATGTGAGTTATTGAAATGGAAGTAGCAGTCAAATAAAAGGCTGAAGTCTTGATCCCGCAACTACTATGATAATCTATGACTGCTCTAGAATAAATGTAACATGATGCTAATTAAATACAATGTCACAGAGTATTTATTAGCCAAACAGGTCCTTTTCTTTGTGCTAGAACTCCTGTTAATAAGCAGATGAAAAAAGAAACAAACAAAACTGTTCTTACCTGTAGAACAGGGGCCTTTGCCCTTTTAAAAATACCTGCAACTTGTGGATCTGACTTTGTTGCTTGCTTTTTTCCTCCTTTTCAAAGGAAGTGTGAGAGAGAAAAACTACTCAGAAAACCAGAACCTAGAACTGTCCATACAACTGTGTTGCGTAACACAGTGGCAGGAAAAAACCTGGCCTTCAACACATGAGCCTGAAGACCATGAACTGAATATTGCAAGTGTATTGCTGGGGAGTGAGGTAGCAAAACACAAGGATTCTGTTACCAATTTTGCATAACAGGAAACCACCATTTCCTTTTTTAATGGCTGACATCTTGGTGACATCACTAAGGAAAAAGGAGAGTGTTTATGCAATTGATATGCAAAAATATAAGACTTCCAAAATATTTTATTTTTCAACATAAGTACAAATTGCTATAGGAAGGAAGAAATTTCATACAACGTTTAAGAAGAAATGTTGGAACATGGATGGTTAATAATGTGAAAATAGGTACAGTTATGAAATGTTTTTTTCTGAGATAGCACTCAAATACAATTTTTATTTTTCAGCAAAATTATGAAAAACATATTTTTCAAGATGATCAAAGGAGTGAGTGCTTTAAATAGAACTAAAGATTTACTTGGTTGTTCAGTTTTCAATTTGTAAAGAGATACCTACATGTTTAAAACAGTTTCCTTCAAAAAGAGAAAAGGAGTCAAAAAATGTGGAAAACAGCTTCTTCAGTAATTTTTAGATCCTTTATTGACATTTACTTGAAATAGAGTTGGTTTTATGCAACATTTTAAATTTAAATAATTCAGGATTGCATTTAAAAAATTTTATCTTCTGTAATGTATCACACATGATCTGTGTGATAGCTGCTCTCCAACTCCTCTTTTCAGCTCTTTATGTAGAAAATAGGGTAGAACACGGAGAGGCACAGAACACTGAGGGTGCTGCTGGCACGGACATTCTGATGTGTTTGTGCACTCCTGGGAAAAGGGTTAAGGTACTAAAAAGCAGTTCAGTTCTGCATAAATCCTAAAATGTAATGTTTTCCAAAATCGCTCATGATCTATGTACTGCAAATTATTAATAAAATCAGAAAATCTTTCAAAAGGTGCCATAGAAGCTGCCTCCTTGGTACTGTAGACAGAAGTGCCTTATCCTGGCTGTTATGAACTGCTTGGCAAAGCAACTGGCAAGTTATTAATTCAAAAGTAGACATTCAGAGTTAGACCAGAATTTGACTAAATCTTCTTAGGGCATGGCAGATCATTCCTGCTGAAAATATATTACAGACTACTTTATATAATGACTTCTTCTGGGCTAAAACCCATGGCATGGTTATTATGATAAATAACAAGGTATTTAACTCTCCATAAGAAAGTCAATAGCTCAATAGGGTCAATGCAGGAGTTAATAAGCATTTTGTGGATCACAACCCCTCATACACTGTGTTTTAGCAGCAGTTTTAACTTGTCCACCAACTGGAAGAAGTAGACAACATGAGCTCTACTCTTACGTCATATGCAGACAACTGTAGAAAGACAAGAAGCTTATTATTTGCAAGCTTCATTAAAGCCTGTATCAAAACTGCTGATAAACAACATTTATGTTCATAGCCTTAGCCAAAATTCAGTGGTGTACGCAAATTTAAAACTGATTTTGGCAGAGAACTTCATAAGTTTAACATCACCATACAGCATGAATACTGGATGCAGTCTCATAGTTGTTACATTGCTATAACGTTTTGAACAGAGCTGAGGTAAGCATGAAGCTTATTTTTTGCAGGTTTTGGAGGTTTATTTAGTTACATTTTATTTAAATTTCAACTTTATATTGTTCCAGAAGTTTTTTTGTTGTTTTGAGTATAGAAGGATTATACCTTGTCCATAAATACCACCATAATTTGAACAATTACCCACAGCTGCTGGAATCACTTAAAAACGTTCAGTAAATGTCATTTCTCTGCTGGAAATTCCAATACTTCAGAATCTGTAGATGCTGTATAGCAGAATAAAAAGCAAAAGCTTCAACTCCACTATGAAACAAACAAAAAATAATGTTCATCAAATTTTCCATTCAGTTTATATAATTTGCCTATATTAAATACTTTCTTGTATATAGTAAGATCATATAAAGTGTTAAATGTAATAGACACATATATATGGTTGTTTTAACCCAAACTATAAATTAACTATTAATTAATAATGTTGAAAATTTGAAAAAAAAGGTATTTATATGCAGAAAATACTGTTTTGATAGAAAATGCTGATCAAATTTTTGAGGACTTTAATTGCCATCACACTATAAAGAAAAAGGAAAAGTCTCCTTAAATCAAAAAGTGTCTTATTTCTTGTGCTGATTTGTCCCCCACATTAAGAATAACCAACTAATCTTTGAAAACTCTTCATCTAAAGAGAAAACTTGCCATCAAATATTGGAGACACAAGTTGGAGACACTCACTGACATAAGAACTTCTGTAGGTGAAACATATGTAGACCAAACCAATGAGCAATTAATAAAGATATTTAACCAGAGGAACCTTCTAATCACTTATTATGCTATTTAATTTGCACAAAAATGGCATATTTTAAAACAAGAATGCCGAAAATTATTTTCACTGAATCATTTATTTTAGTACCTCTATACACCTACCTTTAGCAGGAAGGTATATAGATTTACCAATATTTTAGCCACTAGCAACAAGATGATAATAATGGAAGTTAATTTGGGACTCTGCATCTATTATTTGCTACTCTAATTACTTGCTTTAGTGAAAAAAGCAGCCTGAGGAAAATAAGCTGGAATAGCATCACATCAGAGGACTGAAATGATAGAACCTCCAGGCTAAGTGATCTAAGGTGTCGCCACTTGCAGAAAAACTTTGTATTTTAGGTCTTTTGCTTAAAGTGTATTTTCGCCTCTGAAGATTTTATATACCAAAGCCTGTTTGATTTCATTACATCATTTTCAATAATTTCTTAGGAAGTAAGCTTTTTTCTATCTCTTTGGCCTCCCTTCTCACCCAATGATTCAGATTTGAAGAGGTAACAAGAAAAAATGAAAATTCCCTTTGAAAATATCATTTGAAATGCTTTAATAACTTCTTTGCCTCAGAGTGAATATTGAGTTGTGCTGCTGATAGGCGGGGGAAGGGTTGCACCAATTAAATGGAGCCTGTTGTTATTCTGAAGTGTCTCATTTTTGCGTAGTGATCTTCTAAAGACATAGGTGAGGAGAGACTGTTTAGTACTAATGATGCTTTCTGAGGAAATAGGAGGATGCCCTTGTACATACTCATATCACTGTAATAAATAAGGATCATGCAGAGCATTCTGTTTTCTGCTAATTCAGAAAAGAAGTATGTGCTGTAATAGATGGGGCCACTATCTGTGGCTTCATTTTGATATGTAGTATAATATAAAGTGCTAATATATCTGAAGTTTCATTTATGATTTGCTCCTAAAACCATGCTTCCAATATACACAGTAAATTCAAAGTAGCCTTTGTGCTCTCCTCGTCTTCCATTGCTTTGCTTAAACTATAGAATGGAATTTAATTAAAGCTCCTACTTACTCCAATAAGAGAAGCCTTGTCAGTTTAATTGATTTTTGGTCAAAGTAGTATTGATTGGATAAAAGCAAATCCATTTCTTTCCCAACAATTAAAACATTTAAATAGGCTCTGTCTCCTTTTCGATGAAAGAACGTGAAACCACTGACATCTGCTCCTGTGGCTAATGTTGATCATTAGCAAATGAGTTAATGTACATTTATATTACTACTCATCTTATTTTATTATAATATTCTACTACATTAAGGTTTCTAATATTGATCTATTAAAACCTAGAGAGTCCTATAAAAAAGTCCTTACTATATTCTGCTGTAAAAACTGTTTCAAACAAGTGGTTTTACTCCTGGATCTGAGTCTGTACTGAGTGCTTTTAGTTCTCACAGTGAATATGAAACTGTGAAGGATGTTGACCACTTCAGAGTTACTGCTTACTAACACATTTTTAAATTATCTAAATACCATCTTCCAGAAATCAGATCTAATTTACTTGCAGAAAAATATTTTAGCAGTTCTAAAGCCCAAAAATCTTCTCTCCAGACCTTCCCCACAGGGCATCGCAATGAAACTTGCATGGAAATTTCTACCTTTACCTTATCACTTCTGTTTGAAGCCTACTATGCTTTCCTAAAGCTTCTGAAAACACTAAGACTTCTAAGATTTCTGAGATCTCACTTTTCTTAGCAGAATAAGATAAAAGTGAACACAGTTTTACACCTAAAGTCCATGTAGCCCTCTATTCTGTCTCCAGCACTAGCCAATGTTCAGAAGTGCAATGTAAGAAATAGCACATGTAGAGTGATACTTCCCATGGTGATATTTTCTCACTGGTCACTGAAAAGCTCCTCAATGGGATGCTTCCCCTTGGTCTTCTCCACAGGCTGCAGGGGAATCTCTGCTCTGCTGCCTGGAGTCCCTCCTCCCCACTCTTCCTTGCTGTCTGCAGGGCTGTTTTGCTCATATTTTCCCTACTCACATTTCACAGCTGCTGCACAGCATTTTTTACCTTTTCTTAAGTGAGGTATTACAGAGGCACCAGCGGTGTCACTGACCACAGATGGGTTCAATGGAACCAACTGTGTCTGACAGGGGCAAATCCTGATGTCTTCTCATGGAGGCCACCCTTGCAACTTCTCCACCACCAAAACATTGCCATGTAAACCCAAGACAGAAAAATAAATAACATTTGTTGTTTTGTAAAATGCACACATATTTGCAAAACACTTTCAAGATAGTGGGAGCAGGATGCACTTCTGAAAATGCATCTGGTCCTGGGGATTAATATTTCTAGACATGGAAACAAAAAAAGAATTTATAACAAAGAACTGATCTGAGAGAAACAATATGAGAGGCTTTGTAAAATTTGAGGTTTGTTGGCAGCAGCTTCAGACCTGAGACTGGAAGCTCTGCCAGACTGGAGTCCTCTTTTTGCTACCAGCTATGTATTTTGTAATCTGCTTCTACAGCTGTCTTTAATGAAGTCAGTTTTAAAAACAATTCCAGGCAAATAGTACAGTGAGAAAATAAAAAAGTAATAAAAAGTATTTCGATAAATTCTCTATCATAGCTGAGAACTTTTGACATACTGGTTCCTTGCTGAAATACACTGCAGTAAGTGTATTCAGGACTGCTGGAGAAAATGCACCTTTTTCAAGCATATTCTGCTACAGTAAAAAACCTCCAAACCGAACATCTCTGTTTTCATGGTACTGTTTGCTTAAATCTATGTTTATCCTCCTTCAGTCATGTGCAATCACAAGAATGTGACTGGTAATGGGCATAGCCATGTGTAGTTACATTTCTAGACGTGAGTATTACATTGACAAGACTAGAGAAAATAATTCTAACTTTTTTGCTTCTGTTTGCTTGTTGTTTTGATTTGGGGATTTTTTTCTGTTTAGTATTATCTTAGGATGCTAAAGTAGCTAGTCTTATTTCTGGTCATCTACATGATTGTTATTACATAATAGCACAGTCATTGTGTTTGTGTAAAACAATGCTACAAGTTATGTGGGAAGGCATGGTCTTACACTTTTAAGTTTACTGTGTATGGTCTCACTACAACTGGTAAGGGTAAAAAATATGTATTATGCTTTAATAAAAGGAATCAGCCTTTTTTTTTCAATGTTAACACTGATATGTTAAATGTCCAGGCTAAACAGTTATCTCATCCTGTTTGCCTGATTGGCATTGACCTTATATCTCCATTTAGAATTCTAAGAAAGAAACAGCCTTGATTCTTTTTCTTTTTCTTTTTACTCAAGATGATTATGGAAAGCAAAAAATAAAATTTCTTAGTTCAAATTATGTTTATGACATAAAAGTCCTTCCTTTTCATCTATGTGTTGGTAAGGACTATACCTTTTCAAATATTCCACAAATCCTGACTGCAATCAGCCAGTTGGGATCTTTCTCAGCAAAAATTATGACATTTTCAGAAGCTTGGGTAAGATGGACTTTCGTTTTCCATTGCCCTCCTGAGCTAGTACAGACAAGCCACAAGAAGGCAGTTACATGAAACTACTTTTTCTTAGAATAATTTTATGAACCCATCCTACATACCCTTGATTTTTTTATATTTTACCTCACATTTATATAAATGAACAAAAGTTAAACAGGCCAAATAGATACTACATAGTAAGGTTTCTTAAATATTCCTGAAGTCTCCTAATTAAATATTTGGTTTGGTTTTATTTCTCTTGGTGTTCTCAGCCTACAGCTGTTTTTATTACAAATGCAGATATGTCCAGGTCCAGTAGAGAGCAATAAGAAGCCACTTTTCTCTGATAGGCAAGAAGTAGACACTGTGCTAACAAGCATGGTGGGAGACAGCTTCATGATTTTTTCTACAAATATATTAGCTAATTCTTCCCCATGTGCCTCTCTGTTTCTTTTCCTCCCAGACGTGAGTTGTCAGAGCAGTAGATTGCAATACTGCATATAGTCTTCTAATTGCCATTAAACTTAGAGTTTAATAAGGGTAGAATTTGTCTAACCTTATTAAACCTCTCTCATTGAGATTTGTGGCATCATTTTTTTAAAGCACCTAGCAGGGGGTAAAAATTATCAAAAGCACTAATTATCAGTTAGTTAGATAACTCCTTGCTACTTTGCCTGCAAATCATTTTTGCCTTTAAACCCCATTCTACCCCATAAGATAATTCTTCTCCATCCCAGGATTCTTGCTGAAATCAACAGAATAGCATGACCTCAAGAGAATTTGTTCAAACATAACAAACCTTTTCCAGCCTTTAACCATGTGAAAAGATTTTAGGGATGGGGAGGTTCTCTTTAGTATCTGATAGCTTTATGCTTCCAGAACTTCTACTGCTGCTTTGTAACAAATGGCCTACAGAAACAATAATTTTGCCAATGAAAAGTAACTTACTTCTCATGTAGATCT
The DNA here is from genome assembly GCA_013397155.1 of Irena cyanogastra. NCBI lineage: Eukaryota > Metazoa > Chordata > Aves > Passeriformes > Irenidae > Irena > Irena cyanogastra. The sequence continues at coordinate 33,600 of VWZV01006336.1, read as the reverse complement.
CCCCCTACCCCCAGCCCAGCAGTGATACCTCCACAGCAGAAACGTGCTTGTCTCTGTTGGCACCATAAAGATAAGACAATTTTTCTGAGGAGATACAGGTGAGACCATGATGACTGTATTGTTACTGGAGTAGCAGAACTCTACCACTGACCTAAATAGGATCTTTAGGACACAATGAAGGCTTCATTACAAATACCTGATCATTAACAACACTGATAGTACCAAAGGATATTTAAAGCATGGGAGAGCAACGTTATCTTCTTTTATGTCACTGCTCTCCTGAGAGTTTATTTCTTATTTTCCCTGCATTGCGAGAGGACTAGTGTGTATGGCTGTCTCCTGGGAGTATCTGCACACCCATCTGCATGTGCTTGTGACTGATACTGCTTTCTGGGAACTCCAAGCACACAGCAGCCCATGCTGATGTGAGAGGAGGTGGCAGGCTGCGTTTCTTCAGTTTTTTGTTAGTGTCAGATTAAAGATAAGGATAAAAGGTTACAGCATGCTCTTTCTTTTCTTACCTTTTAAAACTGTATTAACCTTCTTATGGAGGAAATAAAAGCTGAGCTGTACCATTACAGTCTGACCTGTCCTTTTAAAATTAGACCTGCTGACACTTCCTGAAAAATATCTAAAAGTGCTCTATCTACTCAGTTTGCACTGTATAGCATGTATTTAATTGCAGACACCTTCCTCAAAGGAACCACTACTTGAAGATTTAAGTTATCCCTTGTCTTTATCCCTTTTTTCTCTTTCTGTTGACATCAGTTGGACTTCAACCTTACTTGGCTTTAGATGTGACTAGAACCAAAATGGGAGTTTGGTCAATGATCAAGAAACCTAAACTGCTACCTTCAGCTCCATTTCATGCTTGCCTTGTGTCACAAACCACACAAATCTAGAGCATGACTGCCCCCACAGATGTGTTTTACTGTCATTTGACACACTCAGGCTGGATATCCCGGATATCCCGGATATCCCGGATATCCCGGATATCCAGTGCAGACATCTGTGGGGCTGTCAGATCGGATGTAGAAGTTGCACCCAAATGCCTGCTGGGACAGGTGTCTGGAGGCCTGGTGGGATTCTCTGGAGAGTCTCAGATAAAACCAGGTGCCCAAGGGTGAGCAGCAAAAACATTCTCCAGGCAACAAGTCACTGCTTAGATGATACTCAGGCACTTGGCTATCGAGTGCTGGAGCCTGTTTGCAGGGGAGCTAAACCACTTTCATTTTCATGCTGGCTGGTATTAGGGACACAGACATCTACTGAACATGCAGATATCTGTGTATAAACACCCAAAGCTAAACCTGAATTGCATTGCCAGAGATGTAGAAAGCAGTATGTGTCAGTACAGTAGAGACATTTTAGGCATGGTAGGAAATCTCAAATAGCTGTAAATACTTTTGAGTACTGAACTGATGCTGAAAATATCTAAGGCAAGAACACTGCATGTGGGTGCTATCTTACAGTGAGATTCACCTAGGTAGGAACAGCGCAGTGAAAAGGCTCCCCTCTCTCTGTGTAGACCCACAAATAAGTCCAACAATGCACCATAAATGAATGGAAAAAGTGTGTGCCTTCATGCACAGTGGGAATCAACTGAGGGAGATTTCTGATAGATGTGTATGACAGAATATCAGAAGACTCTCAATCAGGCATGAGCGTATGACACTGATCATGTGTATGACTGCTATTAGATTTATTGCTAAGACAGTATCTAAATATTACCAATGCATCACAGCTCCCTCATGTCTGGAATACATTAATTACATGAGCATTCAGACAGTTCTTCCTGCAATATCCACCCAGCATTCTTACCTTAGAACAGATTGCACTGCCTATCAGAGGTATGGAGGTGTGGGGGGATGACTGACTTGACCAGACTATCTTTGTTGAGGTCACCATGTGTCTTCACTCCCACAGATGCTCATGATCCATAGAACAACCAAAGTTCGGTTTTGTCTTCAGTTCCTTGATGCTGTGGTTTAACTCCAGCCAGCAACTAAGTCCCCCACAAACGCTCCCTGCAGTGCAAGTCCAAAATCCGAAAGATAGCCTCATACTAGATACTATGAAGAAAGTTAACTCTATCCCAGCCAAAACCACCACAATTAGCAAAATTCTGTGATGCATACCTTGGTCTAAAATGCATGTTCAGTGTTTTACTGAGTGATTTATGGGTGACTGTTCATAACAAAAAATCAAAAAGGATTTTGACCTTAAATTGAAGTGTAAATTCAAGCAGAAATAGTTGGACTGTCAAAACAAATTCAAGTATAAGCAGACTTGTCTTTATATTAGAGAGAAGACCTCAGAAATTATGCAGTCATTGGTGCCACATCCTGCTGCAGACCTAATAATTCAAAGAAGGAGCATTTTCTAAATCCTTCTGTCACAGTGGTTCCAATAATCTGGACCTTTATAAGATAGAGTATTTTTGAAAATTCTCAGTGACTTTCAGTCTTTTTTTGCTGTTTTAAATCTGACAATTATTCCTAAACACCCTTTTCAATATAGCCTGATTACCCCTGTTTATATTTTCTCATGTTTCTGGCACCCTGTCTCACAGTAATTAGGGTGGTTGCAGCTGGCAGTAGGCATTTCTGCCATGAGCATCCATAATTCCTGCCATCACCTAACATCTGCTCACTGATATCCTCCTCTTCAGTGTCTTAATCTCAAGCTCCATTTATCCTAGGGGTAAACATCTTCAAGAAGGTTTTTTTGTCTGCTCTGTTCATATCAGAAAAGTGAATGCTCTTATTAACTATGATTTGATCTGGCACATGTAACCAAATTCAACCGTTGTTCTGTGCAGCAGGCAGCACATTTCTTATTCAAGTGTGTTAATTCACTGTGGTGGTCTGTATTATTCCTTTACTGAAGACATTTTGATAATGTCATTATAAATTGTGTGTGTCTAATGAGTTTCAAGGCAATAACTATATTTAAATAATACTTTTTAAACTATAATACTTGTTTCCTATGTGCAAATTTTTAAGGAAAAACAGAGAAGTGATGCTTCAGTTGGACTCTGCTGTGTTTTCTAATTCAGTGATTATCGCTGAGATTTTGCATCTGTTATGAAATTATGCCAGTCCAGTGAAGCAACTAAAGTTACACCAGTTCATTCTGAGCATACACCTCTGACTTTTGATTGCAGTGTGTCACTTGGCCTTCAGTAAAATTTAAAAGAAATGCATTTTGACATCAAAAACTAAGGAATAGAGTAGACAACGAAAGAGAAAACAAAAATCTCCAACAGATTTGTGTTTCTTCTGCTTTCAGAAGACTGAAAGAGAGTTGTCACTGAGGTATGCTAGTGTAAGAAATGCAGCTTATTAAAACAAAACCTGAGTAACTTCATAGCTACACCCTAATGATAATGATTGAGATGGCTGAAAGCACTTTTGGCTTTGGGGACCCAGGTCAGATGATTACAATTTGAAAACTTAAACAGACTGATTTGAAAAAACTGATCTGTAAAAAAAAAAAATCAATGTCCCAAACAAAGAAAATTTGAAGAGCAGCTTTTGTAACCTAAACCAAACCCTTACAGAAACCATTAAGACTAGTCCAATCTTGAATCCTACACTTGAACAAATGAAAATTGTAGGGACAAATCTGACCCATGCATCTGGAATAGAATCCCTCACAAGGGCAATTTATTTTATTCTCACATCGGGTTCAATTGCTGACAACAATCTTCTCAAAATTGTGCAAAGGCATTCTCTTGTGAAACTTGGCTATGAGGGATTGTGAATACAAGCTTGACTCCTGGATTATGCTTGATATTAAAAAATAAAATTATATACATATACATACACAATTTATAATATTTTTTTTTATTCAACACCTGATACCTACATAAATTTGAATGATGATTTTGTCATTCCAAAGTCCAGTTCAGCTGTGAAAATCAGTTTTGTCTAAGGAAGGTATGGGACAGTCACATAGTCACTGAAATCCTTGCTTGCCATGTAAAATTTGTTCACTTTCCTTCAAAAAATTAGCAGCTCCAAAACAGCATAGATTTGGGCAGTCAAATAACTTTCTTAGCAAGTGCCCCCTTGCTGATTCTTTTAGCACTAAGGGATTTACAAGAGCAGCATAATATCAGGACTATGGGATGATGGAGATGTAGCAGAAGTGATAGCCTACCTTTACAAATCAATATTATCAGTGAGGCACAGACTGAAACCATATATTTCTTCTCATAACCTCCCCCTGAAATGTGCTTCACTGTCAAACTGTGTATTATAGGAGATATATTCCAGAAGTTTTTTATTCTTGTGGGCTCTGAGATGTTTTTTCTCCCCTATTTTTCTGATAGGCTATGCTGTAGACAGCTGACTTTGGCAAGCTGCCAGACCCCCACCCAGCCACTCTAACTGCTCCTCCTTAATGGGATAGGGGGAAGAAAATAAGATAAAAAAAAAAACTCGTAGAGTGAGACAAAGACAGGGAAATCTTGTATAAAATACTATCAGGGGAAAAACAGTCTAGACTTGGAGAAAATTTAATTTACTGTCTGTTAAAATAGATTAGGATTGTGAGAATCAAAGACAAATTAATACAACACTTCCCCCTATCTCCCACCCCTTTCCCAGAGTTTAACTCTCTTCTGCATCTCGGACTCTATCTCCCCACATTGTGGGGTGATGCTGGAATACAGTCAGTCCATAACACTTCCTTCTCCCCATGCTATTCCCTTGCTCCTCCATGGGATACTGTTCATTCAGTGACCATCCCCTTGCTCCTGGTGTGGAGTTCTGCACAGGCTGCAGTGTGGGTATCTGCTCCACAAGCTGCAGGAGAATCTCTGCTCTGGTGCTTGGAGCACCTCCTCTTCCTCTCTTCCTTCCTTCACCCTGGTCTCTGCAGAAGTTTCTGATACTTTTTCTTTCCTCACTTGCCTCTCACACTGTTCTGTGGTGGTTTTGCCCTTTCTTAATCTAATTTTCACAGAGGAACTGCCAGCTTGACTAAAGGGTTCAACTGTGTTCAGTCAGTGATGGGTTCGTTGGAACCAGCTCCTCACAGAGAAGGTAGTTCCATTAGAATCCTCCTTAAAGAGGCTGCCTCTGCACTCTCCCCAATGCCAGCACCTTGGCAGGGGCACACTTCAATCCAGTGAAAAAAGACAAAATTAATATTAGTCTAGAGAGGAGAAAGACTGAAGCAAGGCAGAATAGCAGCCTTCAAACACAGGTTAGACAAACATTTCTCTGCGAGGGGTTATGTTGGGGGTAATTTGGCCCCAGGTCCAAAGAAGAATTGTAAGTGCAGCACTAAGTGCTGATTTTGAACCATAACCATCATGGACACTCTGAAATTCACTTATGAAAGCATGATGCATATTAACCTAATTTCTATGAAGATTTGATATTTTTGTGGCTTTTTACGGGAATCACGAAATATATATTTGATATTGGGAAGTATACCCCCCAAGTCAGAACAGATCTGTTTTTATAACGTAGGATATTTTTATACATTTCATAGCTATGATTATGTGAAGTTGGTGAGGCATTGGAACAGATTGCCCAGGGAGGTTGTGGATTCCCTATCCCTGGAGGTGCTCTAAACCACAAGGCCCTGGGTAAGCTGGTCTAATGGAACCATGCTCCTCATGGCAGGGGAGGTGGAACTCGATGATCCAATTTTCTTCCAGGGCAAGATCTCAGAGAACAGACTTCATGTTGTTTATTTAGGAGACTTACTTTGACAGGATTTGCTGTGAAAATACTGTCTCATGAGGCTTGTGAGAAGTGAATGACATTATATCTTCACTTTTCTGTCTCTATCATTTATCCTTTTCCAAGAATGCTGCCAGCTTCAGTATGAAATAGTTCATATACCATTTGACATAGAAAATTAGGACTATATAAATTTGAAACGGTTATGGCAAATACTGTTTAGTTATCATGTAAAAGCCACTTCTTCCTTTTCATTCAAAATATGATTAACCCTGTCTAGAATCTGAAAGTATTTCAAACTTCCTTCCTTTCTACCCATCTTTCCATCACTATCTGCTTATTTATGAGATGTCATTGAGTTTTCAGTTTTGCTTTTCCCACCATGGCAAATTAGATGGCAAACTCTACCCAAAGTCAGCATCCTATTAGCTATAGCTATCATTATCATGTGCATCCATAGAAATAGTGATTACTTGTTCAAACACTGGCTAAGGAGACCAAACAAAAAAGAGAAAAAAACCATTTTTTTTTAAATTTTCATCTTTGTAATAAACAGGGCGACTTAAAAATTGAGATGTTTACCCAAGCTGTCACTTTGCCCTAAAACAAAGCTATAAACTGTCAATTATAAAACACTATACTAGTAAGTCATGAACATTCAGTAGGTGGCTCATCCATAATCTAAATTTCTCTTTCTTATTTGCATCTCTTCACTAGACACTTGGTCAGGTCTAAAAAGACATGAGCAACCTTAAAATTCAGTGGTAAACTAAATTTGCTGTAGTCTTCTGGGGTATTTCCTGTAAGTAAGCTAAGACCCACACTTTGCAATTTTGCTTACTTAGTTTGCTGGGTGAGTTATTTTAATTTTTAATTTCTCAACAGATTTTGACTAATGAGAAAGACATTAGATCTGCATATGATACTTAAATTCTACATTTTAAAAGTTGCAATGAAATAAACTACTTTTAAATATACCCAAAACCTGGATAGATGTGTCAGTGTTCCTATAATGGTAATAGAAATTTTATTTCTTGAATGGGACTATTTTTTGTGGCTATTAAAATTACAGATTCATTTTTTTTTTACTATTTTGTTCCTGTCCACGTTGCTGTCACTTGTAAAAGTGGAAAAAGATCACAGTGAGAAAATCAAACCTTTCACTGTGGTTTAGGAATGGTGACCATCAATTCAGTGCCATCACTGACTCTCCAAACCACAAGCCACTCCCTTGATTCACTGCTTTTCCCCTCCCTTTTTCCCATGTGGGGGATTGGAGAGAAAAATTGGAGGCACAAAAGGCAATAATCACAGGCTGAGATAAGAAGAATTTACTGGAAACAGCAAAGATATAACAAAACAAACCATAACAGCAACAATTCTAATGACAGAAGCTATAAGAAAAGGGAACAATTCACATGGAAAACCCCCCAAAATAGACAACGTCCGCTTGCCACATTTGCTGGACTAGAAGGAGCCCCTTCTCCCTGGGAGTCCCTTAACCCCACCTACAGTAATAATGTAGGGTGGTACTAATTAACCTCTGTCTCTTGGCCATGCCCTCTCCTGGCTACTGCAAAAAATTAACCCCATCCTGGCTGGAATCAAGACACACTGTAGTATGCCAGTACACTAAATAAGTTTGAAACCCAACACATCTGTGTTCTGGTCTCTACTTAATGTACCACTTGATTTTTCAGCTTTTTCTACCCCTACTCTATGGGACAAAGGGAAGGTGCATTCTCTTGTAGTTATTTCCATAAATATCATGCTGGTGTCATAGCAGAGCAGCTATTCTAAACCAGAAATGAATCGTTACACAGCATAATTCCCAGGGTTATAAGCAAACCTTCAAGTGTGCAACAGAGATAATAGTCACCTATTGTGATTTATTTTTTCTTTGACTTTTCTTAGGCTCTTCAGAAATAAGTAATACCAGTGAGACATACATGGACTTTCAGTCCTTGCTTTCACATGGAAGTATTTTTGGTGCAATTTTTTTCCCCTTTTGTTTGCAGTTATAGCCACCAGATTTGTCTTGTCCTGGATACTTTCCGTCCTCTCCTTCCTCAAAGTCCCAGGGACACAAAGCATTTAGAGTCACTGTATTAATCTTATAGAAATTATTAAATCTTGAATAGTCAATACTTTGCACAGTGTCTAGTTCAGATCCTACTGTAACCTCAGTGTTACCCTGTGCCTCGGGGTTTGCGGTGGGATTCTTATCATACAAACTGTATAGCAATTCAGTGATTCAGTATATCAGTCACCTCTCTAATCATCTCTCCCTTCTAATGATGTGAGTCTAAACTTTGTTTACCATCTGCATTTCAATTGCCTGGAAATTTTACGTTTTCCAATAAATCTTCAGGAATCTGATGTTCTCCAGCTCCAGGAGTTGCTTCTTTGACTGCTTTCTCTTTTGAGGAATTGAAATCACACAGAGTCCATCACTGTTTCGTTTCCACAGTTTCCACGCGTTGTTTGTCTCTAGATCTCTACCTGGTATCTCACCAGTTCTGCCAGAGATTTGGCTAGTTCTCCTCTTAATTGTCTCTATAGCCTGTCTTCTTTCTCTTATGTGTCTATTAGTCTTGAAAAAATGAATAATCTGAATTCAAAACTGCAGAAAAGTGCCAACTAACATGTTTACAGCAAATAAAATTCTGTTATCAATCCAAAGAATTGTATCTTGCAAACTCTTTGATTCATTGGTACTGATAAATCAAGTGCTCAGAGCATGGCCTGTCTGGAGACCAAGCTCAGTTTCAGCACTTGGATTTGCAGTGAGGACCATTGGTTTTTTTTTCCTTTTTTCCACCGCCCTCCCCAAGTTGGCAAGTTCTTTATATATTCTGTGGATAAATAATGTAGATTTAGAATGTTCTGTGTTTAAAAAGGAAAATGATAAAAAGAGGATTCTTTACCTGTGAAGGTCAACTTTATAGTGTTCACTCATTTGTTAATTAAATAATAGTCTGCATGTTTAGAATAGCTGATCTCTAAAACAGAATAACTGAATACACATAAGCCATACAGGTAGATAGCTAGACAGAGATCAGTGTAGTTCAGGCTAGACAAAAAAATGCTTTTTTGCTTAAAAATAATGAAAATTTATCCTTCTGTCTGTGATTCCTTCAGGATGAGGTTAGCAAGAAACAATCCTTATTGGCTAGATTCGACAGTCTAAAATTACATACTTTTGCTTTACAGCCTGTTTCGTGGACCACCTAGAAAACCTTTTAAATCATATATAGGTTTTTTAATTAGGTGGGGGTGAGGGGAAATGTAATACAATGCCCAAAATAGGTTTAGAGATGCTCAGGTTAACATTTTACTTGAGTCTCATTTGAAGTTTAGGAAGTTCAGGTGCTATTTACAGATGGGGCTGATTCAAAATCTGCAAAAAACAACAAAATATTAAGGTAAAGAGATTTATGTATTATTTTCCATATGTCTACATTGCAGGATATTAATATATTAATATCTTCCCGCACAGAGAGAAAAGAGAGACGTAGCCATGTCCGTAACTACTAACACCCACTTGAAGTCTGCAATACATAGACCATAGACAAGAACACTATGAAGATTGGGGATATTTCCTCCTACTTGTAAAAAAATGGTGAAAATAATCTAAAAATACATCTTGGGTTCACAGAACTATTTTATCCTTATTCTTTCCCCTGCATTCTTTATTCCCTGTACTCCATAGGAATGAAATGTTCTGGAAAGCTTCTATAGGCACAGAAAATTCTTGATAGTTCAGTTTTAATGATATTTTCAGACAGCAAGGAGTCAAACTCACTACGTGGCACAGGCTAGTACAAGCTGTAGTGTGTATAGCTCTGGTAGCTACCGCATTGAGGAAGAGTTTCTGGTAATTAAAATTAGTCAAATATTTTCCTTGGCAAGAAATCAATAAGCAGAATCCTTCAACTTGAGGAGTTCAAGTGGATTTTGTACTGAACCCTAAACAATATGGTCGACCAGCTCTCTTTATGAGCAGAATCTAAGTGCAGGTCAAGAAGGAAGAAGTTGATCACTGTTTGAGAAGAGCATTCATTATCATGCTTAGGAGGTCTAATAACAGACAGTGTGTCTGAATTATTAGCTACTTTAATGTTTCAAATTCTTTTTATTGAAATAGGCACCTGGAAGCAGTGAGTAATGGTTTGCAGCATCTCTTATGCAGAGAGGTTTTCCTCCTCTCAAAGAATCAGTTTATGCACTTTTCCTTCGGTCTTGTCCTCAGAAGTAAGAGACTGCAGAGTTAGGCCTTGAACATCTGCAAAAATTGTTCTTTCAAAATCGCTTTTGCATCCTTTCCTTCTTCTCATGTTTGTATCATTCACTATTCTTAATGTTTCCTTTTCATTTAACGAGAGTTTATTTCTTTTTCTCGGTAAAAGCAAATGAATGTTCAGTGAATGCACAAGAGTTATTATAGGAAAAAGTGGATTAAAAAACTCCATCAAGACCATTTTACTTGATTTTAGAGACACTTAAAGTAACAGTATGCACTCCACAGTTACTTTCCAGGCATTCTGCCTTGGATTATAATTTTCTTAAATTACTGAATTGAAAATGATCACATCCTGATATCTTTGTTGCATTTGTTGCTTTTGTTTCTTTTGTTTCTTTATCATAACCATATTTCAGAGATGGTATACAGCATACCTTCATCACTAGCCTTTTTCTGAAGGAACTTATTTGGCATGCTACACAATGGAGCACAGATTTGGGATTTTTTCTTTCATTAATAATATTTTTGTCACTCCTTTAATCATTTACTTTTTAACATTCAACATTAACCTCTGTTTGAAGAATATAAATTATTCAGGTTTCTTCTAAAGTCAGAAGACCAAAGTAAGAATTTCCACGGGAGAAGATCCAAAGTGGGTACACTTTTTGTAGGTGGCTAACATGTTATCTAAGTATTCTATTAAGATATATTAAAAAATCAAACATAACTTAAAATTCCTTAATAAAAGCATGATTGGTGGAAATTTTACTTTTATATTTGAATTCCCACACTAGACATGACTTTTTATTTAAAAGTTTAATGCAAAGTTATGCAGATGTTTGGACAGTGCTTGGCTGAAAAACTGAAGTGTGTTTTCGAGGACACAGTGTGAAAGCATGGCATAGAATCCAGTAAATTTTTACTTTCTTGTCTTGATTTCAACATTTCAAAAGCTGGGTAATAGAACAGAAGCTATAACAAATAATGGAAAGTAGTGAACAAATTGTATGGCCCTGCCCAGTGTTCAGCCTTATGTCTCTGAATCCTTCACAAATATTTTTATTTGAAAACAAATACTACCATGATACAGCTCATTTTAAACAAAGAAGAGTCTTTTAAAGGCTTCCATCTACAGTGAATTAGGCTTCATATCTATTCTTAAAGTCATGGTAACTATCAGTTTTCTACATGAAGAAATTAAAGAGTGTATAAAGAAACACTACTATAGTGTCGATCAATTCAAAGGAAATGTTCAGTGTAGCATTATCAGCATGGAAATATTTTAAATACAAGTTGTCAAAATGGTCCTCTAAGTTATACTCAGTGATAGAGTAGAACTAGAACATCTGTTTTACTTTTCCACGTTCATATGCATCAGTTTTTCCAGTGAAGTGAAAAGCCACATGACTGATTGCTTTTATCTCCACTTCAGTTCTCAGTTTCCTTTCTTTCTTGGTGATATTATACCCTTCTTGCATATATTTTGAATTTATTAATATCTGTGCTGTTGTCATCTTTTATTAGTGTGTTCTAATATAAGAGAAAGCAAAGTTGGTGATATTAAGTGCTAATAAATTGAAAAAGGAAAGTTGAAAAATTATATCTCTTTTGTAAAAGACATGTTGAAGTAAGTAGGGACTAGGAACAATAAGGAAATGCAACATTTTTAGTGGACAAAAGACTAAAGAGCATATTTAGAACATTGCATTTTAACAAGTATGTTTAGCTGAACTGATCTGGGCCATGCTGAGATGGGATACTTCCCTTCCCAAAATCTGTCATTATTAACTTCCATGTATCTTCCCTAAACACATAACAAGTTTATTAAAAAAATCCCACTATTAAGTGACTGAAACACTGGCTCTTCCTAATATCCCTTCCCCATACAGCAGATAAAAATTTCACCTCAAATTAATGAAGTAACTCTGCACATAGATTTCAGTAGTGTTCAAAGGCTAGGGGATGTAATAATTATGAAATATCTATGTTTGAAATATCTACTTATTAATGCACAAATGGAGCAAATTTCTGAACCTTTAATTTTAGATATATGAAAGTATGTGTTTGTGCTTCAAAGTCCTCTGGTCATACTTATGATAATAGAATTGAGCATTTCTTTCATTTTTACATTTTCATGCTAAAATTAAAGCTTTGAAGATATGATTTTGTGAATGTAAGTGTTCCTCTTAATTGCAATTCCAGATGAAATTGAATAAATTCCCAATTGTTTGTGATACCTAAAATCTAGAGGAACTGTTCTAAAACAAAGAAATTGAACAAAGTATTTCAATGTACATGTGACATGTCCAAACCCTTTGGCCAGGATTTCAGATGGGTTAAATAAAAAAAAAACAAACATTCTTAAACTCATTAGTGCTCTGCTAAATAATGACCCTTTACTACAGGACCTTTTATGTTTGTTCATTCACTTGAACTTGCCAAAAATTGCTCAAAATTAAAGTCATATAGGTTGCCTCTAGTCTATTTTGAAGCAGATCTGACTTCTCAGTCATTACCAATCACAATATGTCATTCTATTCCTGGTTAGAAGTCAAATTTTCAGTTTCATGAAAAATTATGAGCTTTTGTAATTTTTTTTTCTGCATGGAACAAACCTTGTTGTTTTGTTATGTTTTGGTTTGTTTTCTTCCAAACTGAATTTAAGAACACTTGCTAATTGCTTCCTGGACTTTCAGATGATGCNTGCCTGAGAGCCCCTTAATTTTCAAAATTATAACAATTAGAAGGGAGGGGGTTTACATTTCCCACTTCAGGGGAGGCTCCTGCTTTCCTTAACAGACACCTGTCTTTTCAAACCGAGACACCAGAAATGGTGGGAGTTGACATTCACCACATTAATCTCAGTGTCTTAAGTTTACATCTATTGACTCTTCTAAAGTACAAATCTTTGCCTTTCATGAAAATACAATGACATGACACTCTATAGCACACACACATGGCTAGTTAAACTCTCAGTTAGTATCAAAACTAACCCTTTGTTTAAACAATTTTATATATATAGCTTGCTTTTATCAGCAGTCCTTATTTTAAAGAAATCAAGTCAGGACATCTATTTTTACACTTTATTATTTCTTGTTACCTAGGATGGATTTTTGTCTGTGTCTGCCTAAGAGTTTTAAACACCTATCAAATGAACAAACAAAAGTAGAAGCGGACTTAACATATATAAAAGATTTCAAAATTGTGTTCCTTCCTATTTCAATTCATTTTAATTGAATGAAATTAAATCCACTTATGTATGAATAGGCTGTTTACTTCAGTGTCATTTTCATATTCCTAAATATAAAATTTTAAATATAAAGTTGTCTTGTATTCCAATGAAGTTGAACAAACTCCCTTTAGTAGCTGTTAATGAGTGAAAGTGCCCCTAAACACTATATATCCCTATCTGGAAAATTATTATGGCATGTTTTGTATGATGAAATACTGTAGTTTATATTATTCATTGTTCTTGGTGAAAAAAATATTCTTGTGCAGAACTAAGTAATATAATAAATCAAGTAACAAAAATAATTACAAACTAATATCAAATAGCACTCATAAATCAAAGTGAAGCATAGATTAACATTTTGTATTTGTTAAATCTATGTTTTAACAAAAATACCTTGCATTATGTGGTAAACTCCAATCAAAAGCCATGAGAAGTCCTAATTTTTCTTACTGCTTCAGCTGTTCTGAGTTGCAAAATCTCTGCGCGTCTTTCAAAAGGATTGAAGCAAACTCATTAAAAGTCTTTTCAGAGATATTAATAGAGCATTGTTTAACAGTTAATTGCTGCTGATGTCTTAGTAAGATTAATTTTCAAAAATTATATGCATTAGATATAAAGATTCCTCTGATAAATTAAGTATTCCAAGGAACCACACACACACACACACACACACTTTTATCTTGCACTTGCAATGTTTTTGCATTGGATAATGCACTATCAATATTATTTTAATTTATTTAAGTCTTGGAGATATGGATTGACTAATTAAAAAAACCATTGGCATAGGACAGATGACAAGGAATAAGAGATAACAGCTTGGCCAGAAGCTCAGAGCAGGCATAAGTTAGATAGAAGTACTCAAGAGAAGCATAAGCAAACTGCAAAGCAAAAGCTGTAATGGAAAAAAACCCTATCAGAAAAGGAAAATCTGTGATTACTGACTTTTCAGTTTCTTTTTCTGCAGTTATATGTACTTTAACAAACTACATTTTTAATGAAATTAAGTCCAAAATTATAGTTAAATAGATGCAGTAAAAGTTAAAAAAAAAAGATAAAAATGTTTGGAGTTTTCGATTTGAAAAAAGCAAGAAAAGAAATTATTGAAACCTTGCTTTCTCATCTATAGAAGTGTAAGCCATCAAAGAAAGATACAAGAAGAGACTGACATAAAGGAGAATACCTTTGTCAGTGTTTCTGAAATACATTTTCACTACAGCAGGACATTAATGTGTGGGCTGAGGAAGTGAATTGTATTATACTAATTGAAAATATTTTTTATAATCTTCGGATTTTTATCAAAATTTTCGTCAGTTATAAATTTTTTAATGTGTATGCTAATCTTCCAGTGTTTTGATCTATTTCTTTTTGAATATATGATGTCAGATACTTTTATTGGCAGTGGGTTCTTTCATCATATCTAGGTAACACACGGACTCTAGATATTCTGCTGATAGGGTACTGACTGAAAAAAGAAAAGCCTCTTTTATCCTAGATTTCAAGTACAAAGGAGAACATGAAACATACAAGACTGTTTGAAAGATTTTTCCTATTTGTTCTTTACCCTATGCTGTTGCACAAATTTATCTCTAAGAACATAGCAGCCATTTGACGATACAAAAAGAAATCTCAGTTTTTCTTTTCAGAAGCAGATAAAGGTAATTCTCTAAAAGGATTCATGACAATAACCCTGCCAAAAAAAGTCCAAACTAACTAACCAGCCAAAAAAAACCCAGACCAAACCAAACCAAACCAAACCAAACCAAACCAAACCAAACCAAACCAAAAAACCCAAAAACCAAAACCAAACCAAACACAAACAAACAAACAAACCCAAAACCCAAATAATAAACCCACTGCAAACTACCAAAAGTTCATTACTGTTTTTCTTCTTCCATAAATGTATTCTTTTTTTATCCAGACCATTGTAAGCAGCAGATTTGTAGCTTCCTTTTAGTCTTCCTACCAAAACTAAAGTTACTTTGTCTTTTATCAGTCAGGGTTGTTCTTTCCTCATAAACTTAATTTGCTTTTTTTTTAATATTGATATTATATGAAATGCTCTCTTCCAACCTATTTATCAAACCATGTATTTCATCGCGTGTGAAAATATCCCTCTGCCTTCACCTCTTATTAGTGAACCTTCTACATCAGACAGATAATAGCAAATAGAGAAATCTAGTGAAACTTATTTCATTTTTTCTGTCTCCTACTTAGTTATCATGTCTTTTAAATAAGTTCCTTGAATAACTGTTTTGAATTGTATCGGTCATGTCCTCATCTTTATTTGGATTCAAAAGCTGAATAAGTTCCATGATTTTACATACAAAAGAACCAAGCTATTTGAAAAGATTGAGCTCATTGTCATGCTTTTGAATGCATTTTTGTTTATGTAATAGAATGAAAATAAGTTTTATGCAATGTATTCACATATATGGAAAAAGAGTATTAATATAACTATTCAAAATATGAAAATTAAACAGCTTGTAATATGTAACATATATAATATATAATCATATTCGACACATAACTAAAATGTAAAAGTGAAAGGCAGGAAATGGGCAGACAGGAATGGATATAGAAAGAAATAATAACAGGATATGGCTCAGAATAATAGGCAATCTTTATATTCCATTTTCATTTTGTCTTCTGGATTGTACTTCAGTATCTACTTCAGTGAATAGCATGTTCCAATTCAAAAAAGTAATGATTTAATAAAAATAAAGTCAGTTGCTTTTGTAGTATGGCTCTTGGACTGCTTGAAAAACACAAGTATTTATTGGTTGAAAGTGCCAATAAAAGACTTACAGTGAAAAAAAGATAAAAAACACATTCTTATCAAAATTTGTAAAGCACAATAACAATAGCTTAAAGTAAAAACATGTATATAATGCTGCCTCAGGTATTTTTTACCAAATCTTTTCCTGGACCAGGGACTGAACAGTCAAGAGCTGTTTCTGTGACCTTGGTAGCAATTTTATGACTAGCTGGATGAAAGTACTTGAATCCATTGGCTTTCTTCCTTCAATCAGCTGAACAAATCACTTCTCTTATTCACAGTCAGCTTAGAGTCTCTTAATCAAAATCTACCGTCAATATTTCGTCATTATATGTAGCACATAGAACTGTATGGTTGCTGATTTGGGCTAATTCTAAAATGTCTGGTTTGTAAACATGAAACCATTCCAGAGAGGGTTGTTTGGTTATGAATAATTCAGTACACCATGGTTTAGCCTGTACATTATCTAGAAATTTTCATAAAAAGAATTTCATAAATCCTAGTAGTCAGTAGTCATTTGTAGAGATGAGCAACAGTTTTTTTTCTGAAAAACCTTATCTGGGATCAAACTCCAAAGCTCTTTAAATAAGATGATCAGTTTCAATATGTGTAGAGTCAGATTTAAAACCATCAACAACAAAAGGAAGCATTTAAGCAAACTGCAAGGAAAGCATATTTATTCATCCGAATTCCACAATCAATAATTCTTTACTCTGCTGTACAACAATGTAGCACAGCACATTTTTCTCCATCAGTATATTTTTCTCCAACGTGAGTGTGAGAGTTTAATTCAAATTCTTGTAAGTGCAGGAGGTATGAGATATAGCCCTTATGTCACATGTATCTTTGTCAGAGTGAATCAGGAACCAGAAGCTGCATCTTTGCAATCCAAGTCTGAACTGAAATAGTGTGTTCTACAGTGCAACTGCTTGTATGAGAACTAGGGATGACAGCACCAAAAGGAGATTCCTTGTGCAATAGCTGTAGCCCCCAGAACCTTCTCATTTCTATCTCAGTTTTTGCTGCCTTGGAAATAAATTAAAAAAAAATAGAAATGAAAAACAAAAAAGCCACTTTTGGTCTAGAATGTAGTGGCTAAAGTATAAAGCAGCTCAACTAGTAAACCTTAAGTTATCATAATTAGTGCTGTCTCCACATAATCAATCCCGAAGAATATAAATTCATACCAGAAGTGAAAAGAAATGCCAAAGAAAAGGTAGCAATCCTTTTTGCAACAGAAGTCTATTTTTCTCACAGATTTGACTTATGTACAAACTTAAACATGTCTATAAAGGCATTAACATCCCAAAATCTTCCATGCAGGTAAAGGGGAATATTTGAATGGTTAGAAGAAGCAGATTTAATCTTTTGTCTTTTGTTATTTTTGCTTAAAATATAAGTATTGGTATATATGTAAATGAGCCAAGTATTTATGGGAAATTAAGTGGTCAGGTATCTGCAAGTAATTGTTCAGTACTCATAGCATTTTTTCAAGATTATACTAGCATTTAACCACATTTATAGTATATTAAATATCTTAGTGTAATTTAGCCAAGCACATTCTTCAACATTTCCCATAGTCATGCTTTTGTGGAGAGAAAATAATGAATATCAAAAGACTTTTTAATTTAGCTAAGAATAGTGTAATGAGAGACAATATCTGAAATGTAAATTCAGAGTAATTCTAAATTTGGCATAGCCCTTTAATAATTGATCAGTTGTTTGGAGTGATAGATTCCTCACTTCTTGAAAGAGCATCTTGCTTCATAACAACACAGGTCATTGCATTCACTGCAAGAGTAACTGGGTTAAATTAGAGTGCCTGTGTTATACACATGGTCACACTCTGTAATTTAATGGTCCTTAGTGGATTTAAGATGGAAACTTCCCTAACAAGCAGATATTTTTAAATGCTTTGAACTACAAAGTGATATAGTGGCATAACATCTGTAGATATAATAAATAACAACTACCCATTTAGTGTATTAATAAAAGATTTGTGTACACTGTTTTGCTTAGATATTTTCCTCATCAGTGTTTGCTCTGCATAGGAAATTCTTATCTCCTTCCTATGCTTTTACCTCCCACAAATGCATCAATGTGATTTCAGTCAGCAGGACAATAACGCTGCCTCTGTGGAAGCACAGCGCCTCAGTCCGTGATTAATGCAACATGCTCATTAGGATCCTTTCTTTTTTTTTTTTTTTTCAATTTGGGCTCTAGGACTGTCAAATCTCTAACTTTGATCTTCACTAAATTCACTTCAAAAGCTTTCTAAAAGTTCTATTAAAACATTTTTAACTTATAAGAGTAATTATTTTTAGTAATGTCATTAATCTTTATCAGAATTTATTTGCACTATTCACAATTTCAGAAATATGTCACTTGAAGAAAATAAAATAACACACATTTCGTTATAATCTAGGTTGTGAGATACCAGAATGGTTAACCCTTAATGAGTGCACTGTGTTTTTATAGAATATATTAATTAGTAACTCACAAAGCACAAATGTTTGACCTCTGGGCAAATTCACAATATATCAGATCTAAAAAGATCCTGAAGACAATCTATGCAATTTTTTTATTCCTCTCACTTTATAGCAAGTTAAGATAAGAATTCATGCACAGGGCTTTTTACTCATGAGCTATTCCTGTGGTTTCTACTTACAAGCTCTCTGTTAGTATTGTAGAAAAGTGTGTGTTGTCAGTAGAAAACAAGGTCTGTACTGCTTCACTAACATGCTATGATTTCTGAATGATGCTTAGCTGATGACTTGAATGGGGTATAGGAGAAGTAAATGTAAACAGAAATTTAACCCTAAATAAAAAATACATTCTGCAGGCTACAGTTTTAATATAATCTGAGAGAAACATCAATCATAACAAAATAATACAGAGGTTGGAAATGAAATCTCACAGTTCAGGTATATTCCAGATAAAGCAAAGACTAGTATTCCAGTCTTTACTTTTGTATCTTCATATTATTAAGTTTTTATGTCTACATTTTTATACTGTATGTATGGTTACAATGTGAGTGCTGGTAAGAAAATTTAGTGAAAAAAAATATTACTTAGATCAATGGTGAAGCTACACCATTCATATTTTGTATAGAAAGAAAAGATTGCAGAAAATACCTTAGTTCACTCTTGACCGTTTGTCAGCCTGAGCTGCAGCTGAACATGTCCGTAAGCAATCATACATGACTCAAGATCTTTGACTAATACTCTCACTGCATTTCAATAATGTTTTCTCTTCTAGATCTGGCTGCTTTATAATGCATCATGTTCTCTGACCAAAGGATATTATATTCTATTTGTGTTGTTTGTGTGTGTATAGCCTTCAAAAAAGTGAACATAATCAGAATAAGCCATCTGCAATTAACTAAAGATTGAAATGAAAGGATCTAGTTCTCTAGATTGAATGAATAGTTTTCTTTTTGGTTAATTATTTAAATAATAGGATCGGGAATTCTAACAGAACATGTTCACAGAACATGGAAGTGCTGCTTTTCTTTAGCAAATAGAGGTGGTTGGAGTATGGTGGGCTAACAATGAGAATAAGAGTACCTTTTATTGGCAAGGTGTTGCCATCTGTACTGATGATTTATTCATACTAAGAAAGAAGCAGGTGAAACTACAGAATGGAGATAAATAGCAATGGATATGCACTGAATTGGGCTGTGATTGTGCAAATGAGTTCAGTGTTAACACTAATGTTCAGCCAATTGCTATCATTCAAGAGACATCTTCCTATGCTATTATGTGGCCTTGAGATGCAAAATACTAAAGATATAATCAGAAGATCTATTTGTAGGCAACTAATGGTTTATATCCTGTATTCAGATATCCATCCCTTATGAGTAATACTATAAAATATTTATGTATATTTTGGTCTTTCACATGTAGCAAAAATTTAAGAAAATGTTTTGATGAAAGATCTCTGCATCAAAGATTTCTGGAAGATTTGAAGATTTTGCAAGATGTGTCCCCTATTTCTAAGTCTGTTTTATTGAGTAATTTTCCTCCAGCTCATGTCTCAACCTGTATAATGTTTCCTTTATGTAACTAAATAATCAAAACCCAAGAGTTTGGAATTTTTACATAAAATTTGGTGTAATCAACTTCATGAATTTTATTTGATTATGTAGAGTCTTGGACTGGAATAGAGTTCGTATGGGGCTGTGTTTTGGATTTGTGCAGGTGTTGGTAACACGGGGATGTTTTAGTCACTGCTGAGCAGCACTTGCACAGGGCCAAGGCCTTTTCTGCTCCTCACCCCACACCAGCAGAGAGGAGGCTGGGGGTGCACAAGGAGATGGTAGGAGACACGGCTGGGACAGCTGACCCCAGCTGATCCCAGGAATATTCCATGCCACAGGGTATCATGCTCAATGTATATCTGGGCAGAAGAAGAAAGGGAGGGGAGGAAGGGGTGGAGAGCATTCAGGACGATGGTGCTTGTCTTCCCAAATCACGATTACACGTGATGGACACTGCTTTTCTGGGAATGGCTAAACATCTGCCTGACCATGGGAAGCGGTGACTGAATTTCTTGTTTTCATGGATATGAGAGTCACCACATGTATGTATGAAAGGTTTTAACAAAAAGAAAAAAAAAAAATAGACATGCAAAACAAGTTATCCATCAGTAAATATTCAGAAAATGTAATAATCATACACATTGAAGTTGAGACTTCCATACTGGAAGTTGAGACTTCCATACTGATTTGAGTCTTAAAAACTTTCCATACTGATTCTCTCTCTCCAATTATAATAAGTAAAAAGTTATGCTCATTTCTGTGGTAAGGAAATCAAACTAGAAGTTGACATGCTACCTATACTTTTTCACAGGGGGCATGCTATTCAGATTATCAGCTTTCTTAATAAGCTCTAGGAATCAAACTACATTTAAAAGTAATGTTTTTGTAAGTGCACGTCTTCTGCTTAGCACCTGTGGGACCTAGAAATATGTACTGACACTGGTTCTTCTAAATCTTGATAGACTTTGGTGGTCCCATGAGCTGTGGATTCAGAATGCTGTATATTGGTTTGACATGACATAGAAATCAAATCTATGTCTTCACAGGAAAGGTTACATTTTAGCAAATTTATTGCAATCAAAACTTTGATACAGCTGGGAAGGGAACACCCCTTATATATATTGTTCATGTATCTAAAATTTAATGGCTAACCATAATACAGAAAGTATTCTTATTCTTATTTATTCATTTACAGTGATAAACACCTGTATTTAGTAGTATAGTTAAGATGAACGCATAGAAACTTCCGAGCGCTTATTCTTGTTCTCTGGTATAATGTTCAACCTTCTTATTTTTCCCTGCATTTTGATAGGTTCAGATTTCCTTAAAATGGAACTTAGCTCATCAGCATTCTGAATTTTCAAGTTGTCTCGGTTTGAAAAGACAGGTGTCTGTTAAGGAAAGCAGGAGCCTCCCCTGAAGTGGGAAATGTAAACCCCCTCCCTTCTAATTGTTATAATTTTGAAAATTAAGGGGCTCTCAGGCAAGGATATAGGAGCAGGAATAACAGTTCTTTATTAGGAAAGAGGAAAATGAAATAAAATAAAATAATAAAATGAACAATACAGTACTACAAAACAACACTGACAGAGTCAGAATACGACCTGAAAGCCTGTTGGTAGCAGTCCAGCTGAAGTAGTAGCTGCAGTCCTCTGCAATGACAGATGTAGTCCTGTTGTAGCGGTGATCCTGGAGAATGGTGGAGGTTTCCTCAGTGGGAAAACAGGCTGCTCCTCTGAGAAATCCAGTGGAGAAGGCTGTTTTTAGCATCTCACAGCCTCAGGATATATCTAAGAAGCAGTGTGTGGCTCTTCCCCCTTGGGCAGAGCATCTCCCAATGGGATGATGGAACTTAATCAGTCATGGAATGACACTCAATGGCCCATTAACGGGAGATATTTCCCGGAGGGAGGATCGATTTTGGAAGAGATAAGAAAAACTGCTTAATTAGATAAGAAAACTGCCTAATTAACATAACATTAACTGTCACACCTTTAACAGATGGCAAATAGAATAAACATATTGTCTTTTAACCCATGACACAAGCAAAGGACTCTGATACTTATAAGAACATCTTTTTACACAGTGTTGAGTCCACCTAGATATTTTTCTTTTTTATTTTTCTTTTCTTGGTTGTTTTTTTTGGTTGTTGTTGGTTTTTTCAGTTTTTTTAAATGTTCTTAAAGTATAAATTGCTTGTCTTGATCTCTATCCGTTTCCATTTTAAGTATGGCTGTCTTCAGCCATTACCTACTGAAGTTACATAATAGGCTTCCCTAGCACTGATTAACATCAATGGAATTATGTTTCCCTGGACTAATCTTCATTATTCATTCACAACATGGGTTTGTTTTAGCTTTATGGCATGTAGTCTCAACAATTAAAGAAATTGGACAGTAATAACTTGACTACTTGAAAGTTGTTGCCATAGCCAATACAAGGTAAAATAAGCTTAGCCAAAATCAAAGATAGAGAACTCCAGACTGCCAAGTCAGTACAAAATCTGTAAACTTTTATTGGTTGTGGTGAAATGGTATTTGATGGGATACAGATGACTTTGCTAATAAATAATCAACTATTTTGAAGAATAATTATTACCCACTACAAAAGTAATGGTGATTAAATCTGGTTTAGGGTTCCCGGGAATTTTCTCAAATTGATCCTCTGCTATTAATATTAAGCAGTATTTCAGAATGTGTTTATTACTGTATATCAGCTGATAAATTTGTAAGATATCTTCTAGTTTTCTTTCTGGTGTTTGGAGCATTCAGAATGTCATGTTCAAAGTCACAAGAACAAGTGTTTAATTTTTAGAGTTTTTGATGATTGAACCATATCAAAATTATCTACAGTGTTTTGCATCTTTTCCCAGGCAAATGTACATGCTTCAAAGGAGCAGATTCTTTAACTTTATAGTAGATGCTGATAATTTTATAATGGAAAATATTTAATTCTTGGAAACATGGCTTCCCTAATATTTAAGGTACATTTTTCTTTTCCTAATTTCATCTCTTCATCCTGGTTTTTAGCTTCTCCCATAATATATAAAATTAATTTCTTCTAAACATTTATCATCCTTGAGTATTTTTTATTATTAATATTTATGAGCTATACATTAATTGTAATTTAGCCACAGTATTTAAGTCACATGACTTCCTATTAATCTGTCACGTGCTTTAAGTAATGAATGAGAGACAATAGGTTGTGGAACTAAAATCAAGCTTCAAATATTTCCAAATGTCTTTTTTTTTCATTTTAACAACTGCATTGTGTCTTCTTAGTTGATGCTGAAGTGACTTATTCATTTCTCAGTGAAAGTCCACATTTTACTTGTCCTTCTTTTTCATAACTAACAGAATGATGTAACAGGCAGAGAGGCAAACCTTTTGGGTAAAGAGAGAGCTAATAAAAAAGTCACAGGTGCCTGACTTACAAAGGGAGGTATCCTCTGGAAAACAGACAATGGACTAACGAAGAAGTAGACAACAGTGTCAAAGCAACAAAACTTTATCACTTACCTTGAAAAATGTGCGGGATGACCAGAACTAAAAAGAGGAAAGCTAACTTTGGGTTTAAATTCCAGAGAGAAATAAGTTCTTTCAAAGAAAGCCTGAATATAATTTGCATGTTCTTAATCATGTTGTTTCACACACAAGAAAGGAAATAGAAGCTCAGGGTAGAATTTTCTTCCCTGTTTCCTTTAACTTATCTTAAAATTTGTAGAGTCAGTAGAAGAAGTGGCAGAACATCATTCCGTACTTGATGGAATGCTTACAGGTTTTTTGAGCCAGGATTGATCTTCAGTTTGCCTAGTACATGCACTGGGAACATCCAAGCGATCAAAATGGACTCCTGGATGAGCATCCAAGGGCTGTGGCAGAGGAGGAACAGGGGAATGAAGTGCTGTTTAGGCCAGCACTTCTATTAAACAAATTGTTAATCAAGCACCATCCTTAATGGATTGAATAATGCTCAATATAAGAAGGTCTGATGGCTGTTTTGCCCTCCAGGTGCACCAGGCAAGATTAATAGGTGTTAAAGGAGTAATATACATAGAACACAGAGTGAGAGGTAAGTGAAGACCTTGAATTGACAGCCTCATGTAGGAAAGCAAGAAGTAAATTTCACTAGAAGATAATTGATTCTTCAGGGACCTTTACCTGTCAGATTCAATAGTAGGCTGGAAAATGCTACTGCTTTTTTAAGGTGCGACTGAAAGAAAAGGAGTGAAAGACAGATTCCTACAATTTGTCCTTTTATTATGTAATAGCTTTTTTTCAGTAAGATTAAGCTGTGTTGAACCAGATGTCCCCATGGTATTTCAATACTCTGTGGCTAAACTAAACCCCAAATAGCTGTTTACAACACATAGGACTCTGAGTTCCTTATGAATATGGCTTAATAAACAAAACAAGTGCTAGAATAATCTAAACAGTCAGCAGCCATACAGCTATATTCCTGTACCTTGACAGCATACTAAAAATAATGGCATAATAAAAAAAAGACAAGCCAAACCTAAATCCATCCTGAAGTTGAAAGTGTAGAGTCTGCTTCTAAACTGTTAAGATTATAAGCACTTTGAGAGTAAAGGTTCCCTGTGGGTGTCTCTTGATGCCTTAAGTTTTAGCTTTCATATTTTCCAAATTTTGTACTGCAGTAGTATATAACTTTGAACTTCACATAAAGTGTTAGCAAGTTCTCCTCAATGTCTTGTTAGACAAAACAATCCTTTTCCAGACTGAGAACCAAGGACACCGTTGCAGCTTCAGGCCCAAAAAGTATAAACAACAGCAAATTGAGGAGAGCAATCTGGGAGGATGGGACTGCATAACCTGAAGCTGTAATTGGACAATTAACACCAATGTGTAAACAGACCAAAACTTATAAAAGTGTGAAAACTTGTGACCCAGCATCCATCTTGTGTCCATCTCGGGTAAAGCCACAGCCAGGCTCTTGTACTGCCCAAGGTGTATCCTTTGAAGGCCTTTGTAACTAATTAACTTTAACTTTATTCCTTAACTTTAACTAATTAACTTTATTCCTTCAACTCTGTCTAGCCTCTGTTCTAGGTAGCCTCTCCGAGCACCACTCCCAGCATTGGTCCCAGTCTACCCTTGGAAGAACTTTCTTCTACTGATTTCAGTCTGCATGTCGAGGCTAACAGGACCATACAACATGTATTCCTCTGCCCCTCTGAGCCTTAAGATCTGATGCTCGCAATGTTTGGTCTCTGCAGGAGGGGGAATGCATCTCTTTTTCTTCTGCTCCTGTCCTTACCTGTTTTTTGGTGCAGAATTTTTCATGTGTCATATCAGGTCTCCAGAAAATATTATTTTCCATTAGATTATAACAAAATTTATGCTTTATTTTCAATTATTACAATTGCACTAATAAAGTATTACATATATTAATCACTTAAAAATATTAGCAAAGTATTTCCCAGCCTTTAGAAAATATTATTTATCTTAGTATGAAGGAAATTAGGCTGGAAGAAAATTGCTTACTGCTAATCTTAAGTAATTCCTCTTAAACTATTTTAATAAAACACCTAAAAATAAATTCCAAATAATCTGAAGAGACATTTCTGTTTTCTGTGAGGTTCTCTCTGACTCATGGGGGAATTTTTTCCAAACTCTTTTTGAAGCCCTAAAGGTAAATGAAGAGCTCAGACCTTTCTAGGCTCTGTAAAATCTTTTGTTATTTACAAAAGGTTCAAAAATAGTAGTTTAAATTTCCCTGTGGGTAGGAGTAAATGACAGGAGTTTGTTTGTTTAAAACTACAACTTTGGAATGATACCTGACTTTTTCAATTTGAGAAGAAGGCATTGCAAGATTGCTGAGATAAATAAGGGTATTTTCAAAAAATATTTTAAAAGTTACATTATCTTGGGATAAATAAGTGTGAGAGAACCACCTTCACAGCAAAAACACCTTCATGTAGTCTAAGAAAAACTAGAGAGTTTTGCCCAGGCTGACAAAATAAAATACACTTAATGGAATGCAAAAATCTTTCTCTGGAATAAGCGTCAGCCATTTACATTCTTTCAAACATGAATTCAATTTAGTATTCCCAGAAGTTCTTCCATGTGGCCACCACAAGTCCCAGATACCACCTTGGAAGCTCTGTAGCAAATCTTCCTACAGTGTCTAGGGTAATTGTGTTTTTGTGTTGTTCATCTACCTCTACTGAAATCAATTAAAGCAGATTCTGTTTGTTGACCAACAGCTGTAATATCATTATTAATTTCTCTGCAGTACCCTATTTGAATCAATAAGGGGCCAAGAGTTCTTGACAAGATATATTTTTTCTAATATTTATCTTGATGACCAACTAGTGCCCTCAAGTCTAACCATTGATTCTAAGAGACAGAACTCTCAAGCTGGAGGTCAACTTTGTGCTATTAAATGCATCAGAATTTGTAATTAAAGAAAATGTCACACTCTCATATTTTTCATCACAAGCAAAAGGAATCTTTCCACACACATTGAGAATAGCATGAAGTGCAGAGATACACTAGAGATATGTACCCTGAATTTAATTGCTGTTTTTATAGACTGCATTCAAATTCAAATCAAATTCACTAACATTCCACTATATGTGGAAAGTGATGTCTTTTTATTTTTCCTCAATTAAAAATTTTAAGAAAGTATTTTATCGGGTTGTTTTCACCTTCATTCCCTGACCATATTTAAAATTAATTTTTTGGGAGTCTCAATCTGAATATATTTTTGAACAGATACACCCATTTCAGCTGGCCTGTCTTTTATCAGTCAGGGGCCAGTAATTGTTGATATTCCTCTATTCACTTCATTGTAAAGTAACATGAATCAAAACATGCAAAAGATATTCAGAGCAGTTGACTAAACATGAATATCTGAGAGACCAAACAGAGTCATTTACCTAAAACTCAAGAACAGGTTTTTCTTACATATCTTGAAACACCCTAAACATGCAATATGAATGTCTGTGGGCAAAGATATCTGCTGGCTTTTAGGAAGATCACAGCTACATGCAGCTTAAGGTATATTTAATATAGCTAGCATAAATTTTAGAAAAAAAATTTAATTTATGACAGAAAGCTGACTTAAGTTCCAAAGACGGAAACTGATTTCTAGTCATTTGGTAACATTATAGTGATGAAGCCTCCTGATTCTGTGATTGTGTATGTTATGGGATTAGTTTATAAATTATGGCTGATGTATTATATACTCTAAGAAACCCAGTAAAAGAGAGCTGTTGTCTCAGAAAACTTGTTGCTCAAATTAAGGGAGAAAACACAAGCAGGGAAAAGATTCACAGGGATGTTTAGGAAAGACTCATATTAAACATTAAAATTAAAGAGGTCGTCTCTGCCAATCTCCTGCTTAAATAAGGACTAACCAGCTTCTCAATACTGTACAGCGCCAATCTAAAAATTAATAGAAATCATCAAGTTTTGATACAATAGGTCTTGAAGTCTGAAGATACTTAGATGCCAGCACCACACATGAATACTGCACTTTGTAATTCAGTAATCCAGCTGGAGAGGACAGGCCCATAGATGTCAGCCCTGTCTTCACTTGCCTCAGGTCACACAGGTTCTCCTTTACAGAACAGGAAATTTAAGAAATAATTCTTACCCCAAAGGCTTTGATTTCCAAAACTCTTATTTGCATTTCAAATTTCAGCTTTACTTGGCTTAGCTTTCATAAGAGTTATACTGAAGTATCTTTGTTTCATAATTTAGTAGAATGCTTTTGTTTCAGATATTTTTAACTGTTATTTTCATGACATTGTTTTACAATACCATTATTCACTTTATAAGAATATCCTCAAGATTTTCCTCAGCAGAATTTCTGTCTGAAAACACATATTACAGTAAAATTCTAGGTTATTTCTGAAAATATTAAAAGAAATGAATTCATTAGCTAACTCCACAAAAATTTTACAGTATATTCACTTTATTATACAATTCATACTTGAGTCTAAATGACAAAGAAAAAGAGGGGAAAATAATAGGTATATGAATAGATAGATGCCTACATAAAAATGTGCAAGGAATATACCTGGTTTGCAATAGGGAATTACCATTGCTACAGAAATGCACTGGGACTGCATTTAGGCTTTCATAGTTTCCACTTTTAATCACTGTTACTTTCTGCTTTTACTTGCATTTTCTGTGTCTTTGCAAAACTTTGCCTATGGCAGTTAATGTGCCTGTTTTTAGGTCAAAGGAATTTGAAAAGTTTCAAGAAAATTGAAGAAAAAAAGCAGTATAAGTTATTAAGATTTCACATAACTGAAAAACTAAGGTTAGTTAAAGTTTCTTCAATTTCTTGAAACTCAGAAATAATTTTTTATTCAAATTTTATGTTTTCCATGGACTTAAACCTCAACACTTATATTTCAGATAGCTGACAGCATATATACATTGAGCCTGCTTTAATTAATTGCATATCCCTATAAAGACTAAAAATTATCATACTATCAGTTTTTTGGTGGTGATAGTCTGTCAGGGCTGTCATCATCTCTAAAGGCAAATTCATTTCTAAAAGCTCTCATAAAAATAATCAAGTCTGTTTCTTTTGGATAACTGGAAAATGAATTTTTGAAGACTTACCTCTTTCTGCCTGAAATGTTTTGAGATTGCACTGAGAAAGCACGTATTACAAACCATGCCATATGGTTTGGCTAATGACAGAAAAGAGGAATTCAGCGTAAACCATGATTGACTGTGACTGAGGGATCAAAATTTAGGAGATTTTACTTTGTTTTCTACCCTTGACTTAAAAAAGTAAAAATGCATAAAAAGTAGCAAACTGAATGCAATGTTAAAAACTACTGTCTAAATATACAAGACATTTATTCAAAATGTATAGCCATGTAAAATTTCATCTTAGTATTCATAATTTCATATTCTTAGTATTCAGTCATTAATTATGAAAACTACTACCTAAAAATCAAATAATCTGAAGGCATTCTCAAAGAGAAAAGAACCACAATATTGGATATAAGGTGCATATTTCAAATCTAAACCAAGCAATTTTATGCAACTATAGGTATGTAAAATCTCTCCTCACAGTGAATTTAAGGAAGGAGAAGTGCTATGAATTTAGAGAATCTCAAATGGCAATTGACAGAGTGAAAGATGGTGAATATATACAACAAGACAAAACAAGCCTGCTTTCATATTGGAAACAGCTTTGTCAGAACAAGGTCCACACTTCAAACCTCGGTTTTTTTGCTTCGATCCACAGTTCCATATCCAATGCTGAAAATAAATTATATCCTAATTAGTTAGTTCTATTGATACAGATACATCCAATGCTAACTCTATAGTAAGTAGAGAAAAAAATAAATTCTTCAAACATTAAAAAGGTTACAGTAATCTTACTATAGATTTATGGAGGTGATTTTTAGCAAGTCATGTTTTCATCCATTTGGGTTATATTCCACCCAAAGACAGTCCTTACACAGTTTGAACTCCAGCCTAATTAAAATATCTTAGTTCAGGTGGGATTAATAGAAGAGAGCAGTACAAAATTTAGATTGCTTTTAAAGGAATACCGTAATCACTTCTCTGTTTAGAATGTATTTGAAATTTTTAACTGCTTCAATGTACCGTCATATGTGCATACTAAATTGCTGTTATTTTCTAAAATCCTTAAATTAAATGTTTTCTTAATATAAGAAAAAGGTCACCCCTTTGTGAACACAGGATCATTCACTGAGTCAGCTCCCAACTGTTGTTAGCTACCTTGGAACCTGTGTGGTGCTGTGGTTTATGTACTGGTTATTGCAATACTGAGAATTCATATAATACCATGGGGGGAATTTTCTGATGATAAATAGCATATTTATTTAAACAATAGTGATTTTAGAGTAATACTCAAAGAGTCATGGCTACATTTCCTTAGGTGAAAAGTGTTCACAAAATCAAGTTTGTATTTTCTGGTGATTAATGGTTATCCTGAAATTTACAGAGAGACTTGTGCAGAAAATCCTTTATTATAATTTTTTTTTAATTGCTATTACTAATTTTCAATTGAAAATCAGATACAAGATTTTTTTTTAGTTTTGTACTGGCATGAGCATACACCTAAACAACTTCTGTATCTGCTCCCTTTGTAACTGATATGCTGTCTACTTAAATCCAAATTATTTTAATTTTTCTTGACAAATTGATTTCTCATTTATAGAGGAGAAAAAGAGATATGTTCTCATTCTATGCAACAACGAGAGGTGAATATCTTATTTTAAATTAAGGACAAGCATGCATATATGGAACAATAACTTGCTAAGGTGGCTTCTGAAGACTTTGTCTAAGGATAGATGCATTACAGTTTTGCATGCTGAAATTAATATATGGCAAATATTTATATTACTTCCATAAATGTTTTAATTGTTGCATCTTTGAGAGTCTTTTCATGAAATTGTCTTTTCTTGCTGCAGTATTTTCTTTAATGTTCTTTTGCCAAACTTCAGTAGAAAATTCCCCAACAATAATCAAATACATGGAAAGTTATTTTCCCCACCCTCAAATATATTCAAAACGAAATCTGACTTATTTCTCCATTTGCCTTCCTTATCTAAGTCAAAATTAAAATTTTGACATTTTTGTACTCATGTATCTAGAGTAAGGGATGACATTTTTAAAAGCCAGGCAATCTGTCATTCAAAAAGAAGAAACTGGTTAAAGATGCAAGTCCTTTCAAGAGGGATGTAACTTGAATTTTGAGCAGATGACCTGCTTTCATTCTTTTAATGAATGCGTGCAACTTTTCAGTTCTGTCTGCTAATGTGACTCAACTTGTCGTGCAAGAAAGTGTTATAAACATTGATTAGAATTGTTAAATATTGTACAGTGTTCCATGATAGCAGCTCAGCTGTTCAGGAGATAATTCTCTTTTTTGGGAAATGTCAAGCAATTATGAGACATTTCCTGTTCAGGAGAGGAAAAGGGAAGAGAAAAGTGGGAGAGGAAGGAAGGAAGGAAGGAAGGAAGGAAGGAAGGAAGGAAGGAAGGAA
>VWZV01006334.1:0-21539 GCA_013397155.1 Irena cyanogastra | reverse complement strand
TCGGCCGCGCCAACCAATCCGAGACGGCCTCGCTTCCCGAGGGGGCGGCGCTTCCTGAGGGGGCGTGCGGCTGTGTGCCCGAGGGCTCATATGCCGCTAGGGGGCGCTGCCGGGGCTGAGAGACCGGGACCGGGACCGGGACCGAGATCCTCTTGGCAACGGAGGCATCCCGGGAGCGGGGGGAGCCCGGGAGGGAGGGCGCGGCTATGGGGAGGCTTCGGAGCTGGAGGAACATGGGGAACATCGGCTGGGCAGTCCCGGCGCCGCTGCGAGCGCTCGGCCCTGCCCGGCCGCGGGGCCACTCGGCCCTGCCCGCTGCCCTCCCTCACCGCTCGGCGCTGCCCGCTGCCCTCCCTCACCGCTCGGCGCTGCCCGCTGCCCTCACTCTCCGCTCGGCGATGCCCGCTGCCCTCCCTCACCGCTCGGCCCTGCCCGCTGCCCTCACTCTCCGCTCGGCGATGCTGGTCTCCTCTGCCCCGGCACCGCACAGCTTCGGCCGCTCCTCAGCCCTTCAGCTCTCCTGCACCCGCAGCATCACAGCCTCCGTGGCCTCTGCCTCACAAACCCGGCCACCGGCAGAGCCGGGCAAGGACTGCGGATCCCCGCGTGTGCCAGTCGCAAAAATCACCCACGGATCTCCGTGGCACAACAAAGGCCAGACGAGTGGGCGGCTCACCCTGAAATGGGTGAAGGAACACTCACAAAAGCCCCACAAACACAAATGCGCTGAGCTCAGAATGTGAAAGGCCAGTGGGGAGATATAAATCAGAAGTCCCTTGCATGGTCCAGGGCCCTGTTACCTGAATTAAATTCTGCATAACTGCTAGCATGCTGGATGGATGGATGGATAATTACCTCTACTACCATGGAATCAATCCTTGTTAGGTACTGCATATTTCTCTTCCAAAAATTGCTCTGCAGCTGTGATTAGGAAATGTTAAAAAATACCTCATAGACCCACATTTTAATGCAACTGTCATATGTTTGATGAACAGAATCTGCTTTTAAGCCTTGAACCTCATGAAATTCCTTGAATTGGTTCGGGTTGGTTTTTGTTTATTTTTGCACGTGTATGTCATGCCTAATTGGGGTTCTAAGGGAAATTCCCTCTGTAGGGAGTATGGAAGAGACTGGCCTTCAGCCAGCAACACGTCACTGACAGACAGCTGAGCCATCATTGATCACAGAAGGACCAGACCTGAAATATGATGTGGCTGATGTCTGGGTGACATTCAGCAGAAGCAATGAGCCAGGATCAGTGAGCACGTCCTGAAGAGTGAAGGGTTCAGTCCTGTGGTGCAGCACTCTGTGGGTTTGGGGTTCACCCTGTCCTGGCACACACGTTGCCCTTCCAGCAAAGAGCTCTGTGTGCAAAATGCAGCTGTGGGGGGAAAGGGTCCCATTGTCACCTGCAAATAGCGGGGCTGTCTGCCTCCTCTGGCCTTTGCTGTGGGTACTTGTGGGGGCTGTGGGATTCAAGCTTACAGGTGAATATCTGCCAATCAGTCTGGCTGGGCCAGAGCTTCTGCTCTTGCCCTGAAAAAACCCTGAATTCACAACAAGAAAATCAGGCAAACCTGTATAAACACTGCTGACTGCTGCCCTTGCTTGAGGTTCCAGCCAGAGAGGGTGGTGGGTGAATAAACTCAGACTGGTGTTGGGCCAAGTGTGTAGGATGATTTTGCCTGCAGACTTGGAGCAGGAGGCACGGTGGCTCTGCAGCTGGCACGAGTGAAGCAGAGCAGGAGCCAGCACCAGTTCCAGCAAATAAATTCTACTAAATGTTAGAGATAGTTGTTCTGAGTTTCCAAAGCGTGTGGCTCGGCACAGGACCAGCTCAGATGCAGATTGGTTGTCCTCCCTCTCAGCCCTGTCACTCAGCCTCTCACTCTTTAGAGCCCCCTTTATCTTTCTTTAGATAAAGACAGATTAAGCTCTCTGTGTATAAAATGAGCCTGAGAAACTGCCAAAGGGTTAAAACATTTTTTTGTCACTGGAGTTCTCACATATTAGGGGCCTTTTAACCGAATACTCACTGTACCTGCAGGTGCTCCTACAAAAAGCAAGGCTCAATCTGCTCAGACACACTCTTACATGTTCAAAGGAAGTGAAGTTTACCATATCATAGACTGGAAGCAATGTCTGAGGCTTTTCCTAACTGCTCACCAAAAATTCCCAATCTTCAAACTGTCTTGAGTAAATTGCTGCTGACTCAGGCAAAAGCTTGAAAGCTGATTGCACATTCCTGTGGTAGAGCAGATTTACCTGTGGGGGTCATTTATCACCTCCAGTAGCTGCAGAACCAGAACAGATGTCTGGAATGCTAAAGTCTAATTACTTTTATTTATAATGGATTTCACAGCCTTTCAACAATTCTTTTTTCCCTATGCTCTCCTTTCTTTGTCATTTCACGAGCAAAACCAGTGTTAGTAGTCTAGTGGGAGAAGGCTCCCCAAACCAACCTTCCTGGCACAACGAGCAGTAAGCCATCCCTCAGTTTCTCCTATAAAACAGAGATTGTTGCATTTCCATATTTATTATGGAAGCTGAGTACAGGAAGAGGTGGAAATGCTCAGATGTTGTCATGAGACTGCACAAGACAAACATGTTTTCTTGCAGCCATGCCAGACAGAGTCGAGTTTCAGGAGTTTGAAAATTTCTGAAAATCCCACACTTTAATGAAGAGCTTCCACTTTGAAAGTCTTTGTGGCTACCCACATCTGCTCCAGATGAGATGAAAACTCACAAAGATATGACTTCAACAAATTTAATGTTAATGCCTCGAGGAATGAGATCTAGATCAGGCTTTGATCTATCTAACTTTCAACATGGAATTCAAGATGTGGTTACTCACAACTCTTACAGTGAGGTAGCCCTTGGCACAGCTGGCCCAAGCCATGCTCAGAGCAAGGGAGTGAGAGCTGAGTGCCCGTCCTGCTGCTCTGTCTGCGCTGCTGCTCCTCCTCTCAGCCCTGCTCAGCATCATCGCTCACAGAGCCAGAGCTCCCCAGGGCACTGCCTTCTGCAGAGAGCCAGCCAGCATTATCTGTAGCCTTGGTGTGAAATTGATTTTGACAGCAGGGACAGCAAGAATGGAGTCCCCGGTTACCTCTGTCACTCTGCAGCGTGTGCTGCAGGCTGTGTCCCAGGGCAGGCCAGCGCCTGTGGGAAGGACATCAAAGCACAGTGACAAGCCGAGGTGCTGCCTGGGGCGTTGTGCAGAGTGATGCTCCCTCAACACCTCCACAGTGCTGGCAGGCTTTTGCCAGGCCACACAAGCTCTGGGTACCTATAGCCAAGCAACAGGGATTGTTAACAGCAGGGAGACCCCTGAAGCTTTCAATGTTCCTGAGTTAAGTCCTTGAGCTGAACACACAGCAGGGGTTTTTCAGTCTAGATTGCCATTTGCTTAGAGAAATTAAATCCTCCTGAAATGTCAGCACTGACCTTTTTTGCATCTTTTAGAGACTTTCTTTTGCTTTAAGCAATTAAACGAGAGCTTTCCTACTGTTCTTGCTGTGCTTCTTTATAAGTACACTCAGTACTCCTCCATGGGTGAGACACTGAGGTAACACAGTCACTGTTCCTTCAACACTCCCATGATCCCGGTGCCATCTCCTTGATGCATCTTCAAATCCTTGTGTTTACTTTGCTTATCAGCACATGCTCTATGTGTCATGGATATTGCTTTTCTACTTCAAGACCTGCAGGTGTGCACAGCTTCCCACAGGCAGTTAAAATAATCTCCAAATACCTGGATTCAAGATTCATACTAGAGTGGCACCATCTGGCCCATTTTCAAAGTGAAGCAAGCAAATTATACATATATTCCTTCTTAGATCAAAAGGCAAATGCCACTCTATCTCTGCTAAAGGGCAGTCATTTATCTGAAACACCATTTTAAAGAGCTAGAAATAGCTCCAAATACTCCAGCATCTGATGCTTGAATAGAAAAGAAGCAAGCAGGATTCTATCTAGCTGCCTTGGCAAGCAATATCTGTTCTTAACATCTTTTGTATGGACCACAATAAGAGAGCAGATCCATTAATGAGAATATTCCTGATACCTTTCCCACTGGGAGCATCTGATTCATTGCACAGCTAGCAATGCTTCATTGAGCATGAAGAAACAGTTCTGAAGGCAGTGGGGAAGGGAGCATCTCTTCTGAAAGATGTCATTGCAATCCCCACCTATTCCAGCTACATGCACTGGAAATATCTTCTTGTATATATCTTCTTGTATAATATCTTCTGCAGAGGNCAATCCCCACCTATTCCAGCTACACGCACTGGAAATATCTTCTTGTAGTGCTGCAGAGTCCTTTGTCCTTTGCTGGGCATTTTGGTGTGGTTTCAAACAGGATTAGTCCTTTTATTCTATTTTGAATAACTTGTTTGCTATGCAGTAGCATACTTGTCTTGCTTGTTTCTTAGAGAAATTAGAAATGTAGCCCTTTCAGTGAAGGTTTATTTTACCATTGAGAGATCCCTAAAAGCATCCCTAACTGAAACTACTCCTACATGACAACAAGCAGCACAGCCAAGGGTGGTGTACCTGTGGATCTCCATTTACTGGAATGTTGCTTGGCTGGTTACAGATTGCACTGAAGCTTCCAGTTCCCTGTCATCCTGTTCGTGTGCTTTTTTATGGGATGACTGTGGGACACTGCATAGTCCAAAGGTACAGCTTATGGGTGTTGAAGCACTGGTTTTGCATGTGCAGGCTGAAATGACAATTTTAATACACATACAGAGAGAGGGGGGAGAAGAAGCCAACAACCTCTCTCTAAAAAATGCAGTTTTGCTCTATGCAGGCTGCATCTGCTAAATTTGTAAGAAGCAAAGCAAGGATTTTGTCATTATCTGTGGTTGATCTTGTTTTCCCTGAGAAGAGCTCAGTGATGTGTGTACCTCAGCCACTTTATGGCATACAGTGCATATATTCTGCATAAAAACTGAATCATCAAAGTAGTTCATTCTGGGAATGGCTAAAATAAAGAAATATTGGTGTAACTAGAATTTTCTTCAAAGAGCCTGAAGAAGTGTTTTGTTTTCTTCCATCTTCTCAAGAAGATGATTTTCAAGTAGTAACATATGGTTGAAAGGCTATGTTCAACATCTAACAATAAAACACAAGCTTTTTCTCGTGGCGGTTCAATTTTGGAGCAAGCTGTTGTCTCTGTACTGCTACCAGTGTTCCCTGTGAAGAGCTGAGAATGATGGTCCTGGGGTTCTCATAAATTAAAAGGCCTAAACACCCCCCTTGTGGGCAAAATACAGTGTCACAAAAGTGACCAGAGTTTGGCCCATTGAATTAAGTGATTGTTTATGCTTTGAGCAATTCTGGGAGAGGCTGGAAAGCTTCCATACCCTCAGATAAAAAATGTGTGCATGCATATTCCAAGCCTTTCCTTGACACATATTCTTACAGCCACGCAGGCTTAGTTCCCAAGAAAAAAACTTAAACATTTATTAGCAATTGAGTCATGTAGCTTTGGGTCCATTTCACTGAAAGTGAACAGTTATATATTTTGCAATTTTGTATTAAATAACTGTGATATGATGAGGTACCCCTAGGAATAAAAGACAAAGTGACCAGTGTTAATTTGAGATCATGGCGTAAGATTTGCTACAACAGTAAATCATGACAAGTAATTTAACATGCAGAAGATTCACTAAATCTACTTAGAGACCAAGAACACATTTTAGATAATACAAGTGTTTGACTGCTAGCATGGGTTCCTTTCTCCCCCTGAGTTTATTTCTGTTTAGTTTTAACTAAAAGCCTTCTAGTCTTCCTTGAGGTTTCATTATATGACAAGAAGAGCACCTGATAAATTGAAAGGCCCAGTGCCCCAAAGTAACACTTACTCTTTTGGAAGGAGTTGGTCATGTCTGTGCCTAACAAGGGGAAAGAATACCTGGCGCCCTTGGCAGACGTGCCCCAGTGCTCTCTGAGGGTTCAGCTTGATAGTTTGTTGCCACAGTATCAGTGAGTCAACACAAAACACGTCTAGAAGAAAGCCTAACATAAATACTTCCCCTCCCTCTTTCTTTGTTTGTTTTTTCATTGTTTGTTTATTAATCTCACTTTTTAGTTGTGAAAGTCACATTCCTGACATTCCTTTTTTAGGATGCAGAGTCAAGTCTGTCTGCCAGACACCTCTCCAGTGCAAGGGGATTGTGCTTTCGAGGAGGTTTTGGCTCTTCAGGCCTTTTCACCAACTCCAGCACATGTCACCTCCACTGTTGATGTGAGAAATTACTCAGGACTGAGATGATGGCAGTGCTCAGACACTCTAAGCAAATGGGACACTTGCCAAGATGTTGAGAGGTCACAGTCTGGCAGTTGAGAGATAAGAGCACATATCAGCTCATACTTCCCAGATGAAGAAATATGGCTTGGAAAGGTTTTACCATTGCCTTTAATGCTATGCACTTGAAGGAAAGCAGCTAATTAAACCTCTCAGCTGGTGAAGTGGAATTTGCTGCAAAAGCAGTGTTGTAGTTCCATGAAAAAATGTCCTTTGAATACTTTAGAAATTGCCACTTCTAAAGTCTGCCTTTGTCTTCTTTGGTCTCAAATGTTTGTTTCACTAAATGTGATCAAACAGAAACATTGCAGGAAATCTCTTAGCTGTTGCTTCCAGAGTTTCTGAAGATACAAGTGTCCAAGATTTTACAGAAAGCAAGGAAAGCTTTCATGACACTGACCTCACAGAGTGACCAACTCCAGCTGTTGCCTCGTGTGGAAACCTGGGTCATTTAGCTCACGGCTGGCCTGTACCCAAGGAGACTCCAGACCCCTGCTGCAGTCCTTCCCTCGTGTCTCTGGACAGCTGCTGCTTTGCAGGACACTGCCCAGAGCCCTGCTCCAGCACCCTCCTTAGGTGTGAGGAAATGATACAGCTGTAAACCTCCGCTCTCAGTACATCACTAAAAGCTGGGCTTATATGGATACTTCCAGCCCTTTCCCAGCAACCGCAGCTTCTCTGGATACTCTGGCTAAATTGTTGGGAAATCCCAAGGATTCTCTTTCGAGGAAAGCTCATAGACTAGGGCAACATTAGAGCCAGGGCTCCCAGAGAACAGCAGAGCTCCCAGCACACCTTTTGTACCATAGAACATTGCAAACATGGTGTCGACCCCAGTTCCTCACACCTCACACCAATCTGCTTCCATGGTCATTCTGCAGCGTTACTGCAAAATACAGCAAAGGTTATTTGTGGCTCTCTCAGTGCTGTTCTATTATTTTCTTTCATGAAGGAACAACTCCTCAAACCAACACTTTCAGAAGCACTCGATCTTTCCAAGAGCTGTACACATACCAGGAGGCAATTCTTGCCCTGATTGATCTGCGTGTAGAAATTTCTCTCCCATTTGAAGTGCAAGGTGGAAAAAAACACTATATTGAAAACGCAAAACATGCCGACATTGTTCACTATTTATGCGGCTCCTATTACATACATGGTGAGAAAGTTTATATCACAGCATTTATCTTACGGAAACTTCAGAGAAAAGCATGCTCCTCACTTGATGCATGGCAGCCCTTTGGAAGACATTTGTTCTCCTATCTCTTTTTTATTTCTTCACTTGTCTTTTAAAGTAGAGGAAGATGGTTTAGCTCGCATTTTGTATTCAAACTGTAGAATAGCTTTGGTGCCATAACCTATGTTACACAGACTGAAAGATCCCTGAAGATCTGAGTTCTGTGAGTGATCGGGATGCTGCCCCAAGACCAGTCCCAAATGGGTGCTTCTTCCTCCAGGCGCTCACAAATACGAGAAAAGACTTCTTGCACGAATATGAGCCACGAGTATCTCTGTTCGTAGAGTCGTCTTGTTTTTCTGGTCTTCAGAAGGAAGCAAGGTCATTCCTTCGTTCACATGGCCCAGAACTGACTGCCGGGTTGTTAAGATACGTCTGCTACTGGCATAAACCCCGGAGGAGGAGGATTCGGGGGGAGAAGAGGAAGAGTGTCAGCCCAGAGGCTGGGGCACGGTGCTTACGGCAAAGACAGTAGAGGGGACGTGCTGATGGAAAGGATCGCCGCGGAGGGTGCGGAGGGCAGGGAGCCAGGGCAGGGCTGAGCGCAGGCGGGGAGCAGCGCTGGCTGCAGGCGGCGCAGGGGGCGCTCGGTGCGGGGACAAGGCAGCCGGGCNGGGCCGTGTGCGGGATGGCTCGGGCCGGGCGCGGGTGCCCCTGGCCGGGTGGCGGAGGGGC
Organism: Irena cyanogastra; assembly: GCA_013397155.1. Classification (NCBI taxonomy): domain Eukaryota; kingdom Metazoa; phylum Chordata; class Aves; order Passeriformes; family Irenidae; genus Irena; species Irena cyanogastra. Next base: position 13,317 of record VWZV01006334.1, on the reverse strand, counting down.
CGTGTGGGGGCACGGGCTCGGCGCTGGGCTGGCAGCAGCCCGGAGCTCACGGGAGAGCGGCCCGGGGGGCTCACGCAGAGCAGCCCCGGTGGCAGGGGAAGGGGAGCCGTGGCCTCGCCGCTGCTATTTATAGCGGCTTGCTCCGATGCTCGCCATTCCTTTGGCACGGGGAATGTGGACTGTGCATAAACAACCAACAACCGCCCTGTCGTGAACTCCCCAGGCCTGGATTCTGACGCATGGACGAGATCTTGGTGGATTATCGTGTTGGTGTCTGTGATGTGAAAGGAAAGTCCACCAGCACCTTTTATTATTGGGTCAGCTTCCTAACTGAAACTTTGTGTCATGTCTTCCCAGCAAAGAGTCATTTGTTAGGAATGGCGAACATTTTCCACTGCAAACTCAAACTGATCCCTTGGCTTATGCACCCTTATTTTAATGTCTTTATGAGGAGTTATAGCAACAGTGGATCCCTCATTTTTGATTTATTATTCTCCCATAGTGTTGCAGATCCTTTTTCTCTTTGCTAATGTGTGATGCTGCCTTTGCTTTTGCTCTCCCTTAGTGCTTCTCTCAGATCAGGCCTCCTGTGGTCCAAATCCTATTCCATCCAGAATACACCTTACTCAGGGTAGAAGAGAGAATTGTGAAACAAGAGGCCCCTGGTGAAGAACTTTTTACACCAGGTGGTTTTTCTGTGCTTTCAGTTACATTTGTGCCTTACATGAGTTAGCAGTCACAAAAAAAACCAAAACTGCTGGAGTTGCTTTAAAGCTGCCCTGATAGATCTAATTCTGCCTCGAGGGCATAGATGTACCATAACTGACCTCTCAGGGTCCCCTTGCAGCCTTGTGGAGGAGTCCATTACATGCTCTGTTAACCCCATCACGTTTATGGGCACAAAAGGCAGGGTAACAACTCATACCCAAACAAAAAAAGACACTGAAAGGTGAGAGATCAGGCACCTGAGCATTCAGCCCCTCTCATTTCCTCCTGCTGTGGACAGCCCACCCCTGGATGAGTGTGGTCACCTCCCTGCAGAGCATGCAAGGTTGCTTTCAAAACACTTCAAAGCATCCTGTGCTCCAAATCACACGTGTCCCAAAGGCACATTTAGCTGAGACCATTAGCAAATTCATCCCAAGAACATGGTCCAACATCTCCCAGCCTATTCTTTTCCTGGCAGACTTGAAAGAGAAATCACAAAAGCAGCTTCTTCTTACATCTGCTCTCGTTTCTTTTCCTTGGGCTTTGTATTCATTTGAACACAGGAGTTTCTTGATAGGAAATGACAAGGGAGCAGTGCTGGAGGTATGATAATTCGTGGTAAGCACCCACTGAAAGCTGATGTCCTTTAACTGAAGTGATACGTTAAGGAGTTAAGGAGCTGGAGTAGCCACTGCCTGGGAAAGGGCCCACTTTGGACACTTCATTTCTTGCTAATTCATTCAATTTAAAACATTCTGCCTGCAGCTTCACAGATGTGCCTGTATTATTTGAAAAGTGTTTTCTGGAAGATTTGAGGTTAAAAGAAGAAAATATTGGAAAATATGAATAAGGAAAGAGACATCCCTTTGCCTTTGCCATTCCTCTTCATCAGAACAGCTTGGATTAAGAAGATCCTGTTGATTGCAGACCAGCTGATTGAGAATGGAGGGGCCTGAGCTGTTTCTTGATAGACCTCTGCATCTGACAGTACTTGGTGCATGATCCAAGTAGCTCAACAGCTGTCACATCCTCCCCTCTTTGGTCACCTTTCCTACAGCCGTTCAAGTCAGACCTTCTCAAAAAAGTTCTCTTCCTAGCACTGAGCTCCTGGTGCCCCTGTAGAAACGTCTTCCCTTAGGCTTGTGGGAAGCCTGCAGGATCAGATCCCTCGGTGGATGGGGTCTGAAATCTCTGTCCTGCCCGTGGTGGGGATGTGCTGGATGGTGACACATTTGTAAATCATTTGCTGCACTCTAATCTCCAGCCTGCAGGAGCCCAGTAAATTGATCCTATACTTTGTAAGCTAAGCTTAATCTTTCATTGTCTGCCCAGCGTAGCTCACAGAACAGCAAGCTCCATGTTTACCGTGGGCAGTTCCAAGCACCCAAAGAGGGAATCACTGTTGGTGGAAAGTGCAGTTTCTGTGGATTTCTCCTCATTTCATTCTAGATGACATCATAAAGCTCCACAGGAAAGAGCAGACAGATGCCAGCGCCGCGGGTGACAGCAGAAGGCAGCAGGTCAAGAACAGGAGTTCAGCCTCCGGGTTTGGCCGGCCCCGGTACCGCGCCTGGAAGCAGAGGAATTTGCAAGGTAGGTGGGCACTTGAGACAGCAGAGGCTGGCCAGGCTGGAAAATACAATTTTAGCAAAATCCAGCTCTTAAATCCTTCTCCTATCCAATTTCTGTGTGCGTATAAGATGCGCTCAGGCTCTGATTAGCTTTTCTCCCCATAACAATGGAATATCAGGGCCCTTTCAGGGCATAATTCGTCCATTTCTCTCCCTTCCACTCTCATGAATTACTAATTTAAAGTGACTTAATAGCTATTCTCTATTCCCCTTCAGCTTTGCATATTTTAATTATGCCTGTTCCTAATCCTCATTTTCCCAGAGCAGACTTAAATTATCCAAATTACCCCTTCAGTAACTGTGTTTGATAGCTCAGGTATTGAAGCTAAATTGTCACTTTTGCCAAGCGTGCTATTTTTATAGTGAGGTTTTTTATAGTACTGAGTGATCACACCTTTGTTTTATTCCTCTGGCTTTTACCTACAAACCAAAGTTATCTGCTGCATGAAATGTCACCTCTATGAACTTATTTTTTTTTTTATTACTGCTAAGTCACTTCCTGAAGATTTTAGTGATATTTTGCAGATGTATCTTTGCAGTCTTATACTGGAATGCCAATCACACATCAGGACAGTGGGACCAATCTTGCTTGTCTCTGCTCTGCCTCCCACCTTTGTGTTTTTGGTGTCCACCAAGAGGATTGTTCCAGTTCGAAACATAATGGTGATAAATGCCCTTAGCAAATTGATTTTTCTGTCAAAACCCACAGGCTTTGATATTCTCCCATACTCAAGCAATTACTGCATCCAGAGGCAAATCCAATAAAATATTTTTTCCTTATTTCTTAGATGGGAGAGCTTTTCTGTTAATTTATATAATTATTTCTGCTAGTTTTAGTATTTCATAGGTTTTCAATGAGTCTGAATTCAGCCCTGCCAAGTGCAGAGACCTGCCATGCTGTGTGGTGCTGATTGTCACTAGCAATTTGGGGAAGCTCAGCATGATTGGGAATTTAGCCCATAATTCATCAGAGGCTCAGTTCACTTTGGTCCCTGCTGAAATGCAGTCCCTTCTGGGCTGAGATGTGATAACCATTATCAAAATGATGATCTGAGGAGCCCAGCACTGTAATGACAGAGGAAGGGGGAAGGGTATTATGCTGATTAAACCAGCAAGCAAAGTGCTGTTAATCCCTCTTGGAATATGGCTTAAACCTTCTCCCTAGTGGGGGAAAGATGATTTTTAATGATGAGAAATTTGAATTTCAAATCTCCTTGGAAAAAAGAGTCTGTCAGACATGGGAACTTGCGTCCAGATTGGACTGGCTGAGGAGAGGTGCCTTTTGGCCATCCCAGGTGTGCTCAGAACCAGGCTCTCAGCACACACTCAAACATGGGATGTGTGTGTGGGGGGGTTCTTTCCCAGCTGCTGATGCTGTGGGGTTTTATTGAAATGTTCTTACATTATTAAATATCTGCCAGACCTTTTGCAGACATGAAGCCTCCCATGTGTCACACTTCAGGACACAGATGACAGAGCGAGGCCTTGGTCCCCAGCTGGTGTGATGGGGTCCCCCTTGGAGGCTGATGGCTCTGTCATGTGTTATTTGTGTTGGGTGAGCTGTGCCTGAGTGCACTGCTGAGCACAGGCTCTCTAATAGGAGCAGACTGACAGGGACATGATTTCTAGTCAGGGCTGCCTTCTGCAGGAGTCCCTCCCATTGCCCTGATGGAGTATCCAGGAAAGGCAGCTGAGCTCAGTCTCTTGTCCTCTCCAGGGTGTAGGAGAGCTGTGCAGCAAGGCTGGGTTTCCAGAAGGAGAACAGCCCAGCAAACAGGCAAGAGATAGGGACAGGCCCAGGGTGTGGGCTGTAGAGAAACAAGGCAGGGCAAAACCAGACTGGGGGAATAAAAACAGGAGAAAAAATCAAAGGGACATTGACTACAGCAAGTCCACATCTGGTCAAGAAGAAACAGTTTGCCAAAATTGAATGTTTGTCACGAGAGGAACCTTCACACACCTGCGCTTCTGCAATGAGAGGGCATTGTCTGCAAAGGAAATAACAACTGGCCCCAGAGCTTGTGAACTGTGTTGTGTTTTTGTGCACGTTCCCAACCAGCACCCCTGGCCATGGGGCATGAAGCACCCCAACATGGTTTTTGGGATCTGCTTCCCAAGAGCCTGTCCTGGTGCCCTTTTGTTTTAGAGCCAGAGCAGCTCAAATCATCTTCAAGTGTGTAAGCAGCTCATGGTGGTGTTGGCTGGTGTTACACCCTGAGGCTGGAGCCCTCGTTCATTGTGGCAGTGGTGACCCCTCACAGCAATGCCACTGCTGCCTCAGAACACTTTTTCCAGTTGCTCCAAGGCAGTATAAATTGCTGTCACATAGCAGTTGGTGATGTAAGACCAATATATGCACCTCACTGCTCTGTGGTTTGTTTCAGTGAGGTTCTGCTGTGAGATCCAGGGTTTGAGTGCACTCTCACTGCCCTCTGCTATGCACTGCTTTGTGCCTGATTTATGCACCCCCAAGGTGTGGGCACATCTCAACTGGTATAGCAGATGTTGGGGAGAATGGGCTCAAAACAGAGGGGCTTAAGTGACCTTGCAGCTGGGGATAGCAAAGTCTGAAGTAGCAGTGAAGGAAAACACACGTCTGTTGCTGTTTACCCTCTGTAAACATTACCCTCTGTGTGCTGAGAAGTAGAACATCTGGTTAGAGAGGTGTTTGGTAGACTCAGGGGCACCCTTCTGATCATGCTTGAGCTCCCTGCCTTGGTACAGAGATGAGAACACAGCATGGTGGTGTAGGCAAACCCTTGGTAAACTGGTGTGAAGGGCAGCCTGGTGTTTCTCCAGCACTGGGCCAAGCTTAATGGTGCTGGTGACTGTGCCCAAGTGGCTCTGCTTAGGTGTGGCTTCAGGGATCTGCTGCTTTGTGAGGTAACAGAAATAAATTCTCTCTTGGCATTCCAGCTGTGGGTTTGCAGTTGTTGTGCCTGTGTCAGCTCACACAGTGAGTCAGAATCTTGCTGTCTCATTATGAGTACAGAAATTTATTATGTGGAGTAATTAGGTTTGGAAGCACTGTGCCTCAGTCTGACAGGGCTTTCCTCTCACTCAACACTTCAGCACTCTTCAAAATCATCAGCAGGCTTAGGGGAAAAGGTTCAATGCAGGACGGACAGCGGGTGCATGAAAGAGCAGCAGGAGGCTTCCCCTTCAATATGAGAAGCTATGGTGTGTGACGCTAAAAGAAAACAAAAGTATATATGTATATCAAAAATTAGAAATTATACTATGATGTGGGCCCTCAGAGCTATTTCAGGCTGTTGTGAGGTTGGCTTTGGGATGCTCAAGTCATTTATATCTGTATCTGAAGGCTTTTTCTGTTTCGTAGTTAATTTGTAGCAGTGTGAGCTCTGACAACAGATTGACAGGTCTCCTGATGTGGGTGTTCCTGTCTTTACAAGGAATCAGAATTGTGAAAGGCTTTTCTCTTCTGTATTCTTTCACATCAAATAATGTGTGTGCCAGTCCTATATACAATAAGAGTGCTAGAGAGACATTGGAAAAATTAATTATTTAATATGAATGAGCGTGACTTCTACACCACTATTTGTGTACATACTCCTGTATCATATTAAGTTAATCTTGTAATCTATTTACAAAACTGTAGTCATATACCGAATTTTGAAGGATGCTGAAGTAAGAGGACTTTGTTTTTAGGACCTAACCGTTTCAGAAGAGGGTTTGGACAGCAACAATTCAATCGGAGACAATCCAGGAATACCTTTCCTGGCCACAAGAGAAGAGCAGCTGCTGCCTTCGATGGAGTGAGCCCTTTAAATCGCCAGGCCTCAGCTCAGGAGGTAGGGCAATAAGGAAGGTATGGCTTTTCCCAAGTGCCATGTGGAATCTGCTCAATTTTATCACCCTGCATCACCCCAAAGAACAAGCTACATAAAAACCACAATCTTCTAATGCCTATGCGCAGCATTTGTATGCATAGGTGAGTACAGACATACATGCATATGGAATAGCAATTTTACAGTTAGTTTTACAAAGCTTCTGACTTAGCATAATTTTACTGATCAGTTCCCATGAGTTTTGAAAAAAAAGATTTTTTAAAAATTGGTCTTAAAAGGTTTAAAAATATTTCCATAAAAATTAATTTCATGACATCTCACTGTTATCATTTAGAGGAGGTGTGTTAAGATTCTTTGTTATTTGTTCTCCACCCATAGCATTTTCCAAGTTCCTGTGAAGTCAAAGGACAGACTTGGTGACTTGTCAGGTGTCTCTGGTTCAGAGACATACTTTCCACCAGAGACACTGATTCCCAGTACTGTGACAGATAGTGTGAGAGGCAGCTGGTTTTTCCTTCACTGATGAAAATGCACTCAGTCAGGAGGTCACAGATGTTCAGTAAGCTTTTTTATAAAATTCAAGTGCTGAACAGGATGGCACATTTAGTGACTGTGTCGTAGGGGTATAAATAAGAAAGCCCTAAACTGAGCATGCATGTGCAAGGAGTGAGGTTATTCCTGAAAAGAAAGATCAGGATGACTCAGATATTGAGTGTGGCTGGTATTTACAGAGAGTAATAAGCAGTTGCTAGGAGGCAGAATTCTACAGTAGCTTCCACTTTGCAGGAATAAACCAAGGCTGAAGAATATAGAAATACACCTCAGTTAGTTGGTACTAACACGATGGTAGTTGTCCCACAGAAATCACCAGCCTGGAGCCTGGGGCAGTGTGTGTTGGAAGTGCAGGACAGACCCTGCTGAGGGATCTTCTGGTGTGTTCATGCATCAGGGTGTGGTCCAGGCAGTGCGCGTGTCCAGACAAGAATGAGCTGATGACCACAAGGAAACCTGAGCAGGGCTGTAATGCACGGCTTTGCATGAGATTTGCTCTGCATGGACCGATCTTTGTTTTCTTCTTTGGTTTCTGCAGCATTAGAACCAAACATTCTCCCTGGCACTTGTAGTTCCATGTGCAGGAAGCGAGGCACACCCCAGACTGATTGTTGACAGCAGTGTCAGCAGCAGTCAGCAGAGAGCATCACCTTGTGTGCTGTCCTTGTCCTCACCCCCTGTTCTTGTACCAAGATTGTGCTGCAGGTGACACCTGCTGAGATCCCACTGTCTTTCAGGGCAACAAGAAGAGCAATGCTTTTGCCAAAAGCAGCAGTGGGCAGCAGGAGGAACAGCCACAGCCATCTCCAGGCCCCAAGAGATTCAGAGCAGATGCTGCCAGCATCCGCACCCCAGGGAGAAGGTAAAAATCTTTGGTAACTCTGGGTTATTTTGGTTTTCAGTGTTTTTTACCTGTGCAACTCATGGGATTCCTCTCTCTGTGTGTGCCAGCTGGGCGTGGCTACAGCCATGTGCATGTGCAGCACCAGAAAAATACCCCTGGGTATGTTAGGAAGGCACCTGGAAAGAAAACAACCTCATGCTCATAGTTAATAATGCCAATATTAATCTGTCATTTTATTTCAGGAAGCACAGAAAATGTATGTGTGACCTTTGTATTTTTATTAAACTTTGGCACTTTGGGGAACACTTTTGAAGGGTGAAATAGCATTTATTTTCATACAGGCAGGAAATACAGATTCCAGCCATAAGGGATGGGCAGAGACAGGGAGTCTGTCCCTGCAGTGAGGGGCTGCAGGAGCAGACTGTGCCCCAGGAGCTGTGAGGAAGGCAGTGTGCCAGGTGCTGGGCACTGTCTTGGTGCCTGTCTCATCGAGATCATTATGTTCTCTGAGCTCAAAAGGAAGCTCTTTGCCATCTTTCCTCTGCTCTGAGCAGAACAGGGACTGAATAACATTGAGAGGTCCTTTCTGACCTGATTTTTTCTATGATGTTCCTCCCATGTTTTTTGCTTTTAATGAGCAAAGCTCAGAACACACAAACTGTTGCCTAATTTGAGCAGAAAATCAAGTTCCTCTGAAATCCTTTGCTGGCAGAAAAACCTGTTGGGCTGAACTTGGTAACACACAGCCTCATTTGCTTCTTACATTGCTTTTTAAGACCAGCTTAGGGTAGGTATTTTGGCATTAAATGTTAAGAGACCTGGTATCATCCTCAGCTCTTTCTCTCTCTCCTTTACCAGCAGGCCTTTCCTGCTGAACAGGGGACCAGCATTCCAGCAGAAGCGGATGCAGCAGTGGTTCTCCAAAGCCCGCTTCCAGAGAGGGGTCAGTATTTGAGACATTGCCTCTGCAGTGAGCTGGTCGTGACAAACTTTCACACTTTACCAGCCTTTGCCCAGTTGTAGTTTTGTTTCCAAAAGTAACTGGGGGAGAGAGGTAGAAGACCTGAACTCTGCATGTGTTGGTAGGAAAGTATTTGCAGGCAGTTTTTAATGCAGATTGGTATTCTGGCAGCTGGAAGTAAATCCTGGGAGGGTGATAAAAACAAACCTTGCAGTTTATAGAGCAGCACAAGCAGGGCAAGGTAAAGCCAACCCATACACATCACTGTGCTAGTGGGAAACCCCAAATTAGCATGTTTCTTGACAACTCGCAAGGAAGGAGCTCTTCAGATACACCAAACAAATCCTGGAAAAGGAGTCACTGTTTCTGAGAGCTAATTCTTTTAAGTAATTGTTTTTAAATATATTTTACAGCAGATGGATTCTCAAGGAGAAGGAAAACCGCCAAGGATGAGAAGGTAATTGGTGAACAAAGGCACAATGCAAATACGACGTGCTCTTTCAAGCTTGCAGCTGGATAAATCTCCCTGTCTCGGCAGGTGGCAAGTGAAACCCAGCCCGGGAGCAATTCTGACGGTTTCTGTGGTTAATCCCCAGGCGGGCCAGACCAGTGCGTAAGTAAATGAGGTGATTTGTTCGGGTGGGAGCCCTACAAAAGCCATTGCAAATCCCTTTAGCATTATTGCAGCTTCACTTCTGTAATGAGTGTGCAGTGAATGGTTCAGACCCAGAGCGGTTAGCAAATGATGTCTGGTTCCTTTCCCAGCATATCAGGAGATAAAAATCTCCTGTATTTACCTGTAATTACATGGTAATCTGTAATTACCGTGCCCTCCTTTGTTATGCAGAGTGATGAGAAAAGGAAGCACCATTGTGGGAAGAGGTGGTAGGCTGGTTGTGCTGCTTGTGGGGTGTTGGGAGAAACAGTATGCCCTAAAGGGACCTTGTGCTTGCTGTGTAGGAGGAGCTCAGAGGCTGGAAAGGGGCAGTTGCAGGACCTGGCACCCTGGTAGGGGCAGAGGGAAGGGTGGGTGAGGGCACTGTGCATGTTCTGGGTGCAGACAGCACCCCTCAATAGCCTGGATGTGACAGTGCCCAGTGCTGGAACTCTTCCTGCACGGCTGCTCTCCCGGCTGCCTTTTGACTCTGCCAGGGGTCAGATCGCCATGGGACAGGTGGAGTGTGTGGATGTGTCCTTTACTCTGTGCTGGTTTGCAGAGGATGGGAAGTGAGCTGCCTTAGCATCCTGAGTGACTGCAGCTCTGTGCTTTCCCCAGGCCTGGATCCAAGCGCCCATTCCTGCGAAGCCAGAGACCCCCGGCACGGGTGGCCAAGCCCCAGCCCAAGGGGGTGCTGCTGAGATTCAACTTCCGCGCCATGGCCAACCAGGTAGAGGATTGTCGACGGGACAGGAGGCACCTGGCTCCCTGCAGCAGCCCTGCCACTGAGCTGTTAACGTCACACTCAGGTTTCTGGGGCTGCCAGCTGGGTTTATCTAACACAGCCTGGGAGGAAAGTCCCGTAGCTGTGTTGGCCAGGTTGCTTACAAAACTGAAGGCACTTGAGAAGACTGTTCAGCAACTACAGACTCAGCCCAGTTTTCCCCACTCTGATGGCCTATCCTGGCCTGTCCATGTGCTTGCTTGGAGCAGGGAGGTCCTGCTGATGAGTAGTCCTGGCCAGAGGGGACTGTTTCACTATCAGTGCTTCCCATTCCTCAGAGACACGTGGCACTTCTGGGCTTTGCTCGCTCTTTGCTTTGGTGCCCTTCTTGGTATCACATTTTACACTGAACTATGGTCCAAGAGCCCCGGGGCAGCTGAGAAATCCTGCTCCACCTTCTTCATAGCCGGCGTTTCTTGTCTGGACGGTTTGGTTTTACCTGATGCCTTGTGCTCAAATGCCATCTGCTTGCTCCTGTTCTTGCCGAGGATGCCCTGTGTCTTGGGGCTGGGAGCTGCTTGGAGGTTTTCCAGCCGCACACAGTCTGTCGAGCTCCCTGTCTCTGTGTGCTGAGTGGTTTAATTGACTAACCAGCTGTGAATCACCAGCCTGACTGATGGGCTCTAATCAATACCCTGCTACAAGTTTGGCTGTGCTTTGCCACGAGACAAGGGACTGACTCGCTCTCGCTTTCCCCTGCAGACCAGCCTGACGCTGGATGAGAGGTTCTCTGGTCTGAGGAATAAGAGGCGCTTTACAGCGGCCAGAAGCGCCGGACGGACGGTCACCATGCCTTAGGACCGCGTGCTCGTCACAGGGACTGCCTGTGACAGTCCAGGCTCCATGAGAAAGCCTCAATAAAAGTCGCTAGATTCCCTTTGAGATAGCTGATTTGGCAATGTGCTGTCTCCTTCCTTACACATAGAGTGAATGAGTGATTGAGGGCAGGGATGAGGCAGGATGAGAGTTTGGGCCAGAGCACAGGGCAGGTGGACATGGGCAGGGTGGTGGAGGGGGATGAGCAGAGATGGATTTGCTGGGAGAGCTCTGCTGGGAAGATGTAGGGATGGCACCAGCCCTGTCCTGACCAGGGTGATGGCTGATAGTGGGAGGGTGTATCACAGAGCCTTCCCTACACTGTCTGGTGGGTGGGACAGGGTTTGAGGATGATGTGCCTGCCCACATGGGAGACAGGGGAAAGTGGGGATGCTGCAGCTGCCCACAATCCCCAGCATCCACCTGATTTCCCAACTTTTGCTTGCAGGCATCCCTGCCCAGAGGTTTGCAGTGTAAGACCCTTCCACCCTGAAAACCTGTTGCTTTGCCCTGACAGTCAGGCCTGAGCACTTTGCATTTCTCTGTGGATTGCTGTGCTGCTCTGACTGCTGCTGCAGGGATGGGGTGAGACTTGCCATGCCGTGCTGCTGGAGTCACTGTCCTCAGCACGGAGCACAGACAGGCTGCCCCAGCCCACATCACATTTTCCAGTGCTGAGTAGTTCTGCATTAGGGTTTTTGTAGTTGCAGCTCCACCCATGCTCAAAGCAGCAGCATAATCAAACCAGCAGCAGCACTCTGATAAACATTGGGTGAGATGTTAATGAGCTGGGTTTAGACATTTGTTAATGAAGCCCTGCATCAACCCTGAGTAACTGCTCCATTCTCCATCCACTGCTGGAACCCAGCACTGAACATGCTGGACACAGCCTGTTACTGGGCTCTAAGCTATACTTATAACAGGAAATATTTGATAGACTGCTTTACATTTTACACCAAGCATCATTAACAAGAGACTGGACTTGGCATTGGTTTTATAGGAATGTGTGAAATGTTGTTAGTTGATGAAGCAGTGATGTATGAGTCCAGTGCACTGAATAAAAAATTTAACTTGTCAAATGTCACCTCTGCTTATTTCCTTTTCTTCAATAGCTCTTTGGTGCAAGTTCAGCTTCTCAGTGTGACACTGCATGGGCTGGTGCTTTGGGGGAGACTGGTCCCTGTTGGTGCACACCTACAGGCAGTTTACTGCTATAAAAGCTGGCTCCAAAGCAGTGTGAGGTTTTCAACAGATGTTTTGTAAAATCTTTGCTGTGATCTCTTATGCCTTGAATGTTATTGGCAAAATTATCAGAGCAGTCCTGGCTCTGAGAATGTTCAAAATTAAACAAATGCACCCCAATGCCCAGGTTAATGAACTCTGGAGGAGACATCACCCCTTCCTGCAAATAAACTGTATGTCATGGAAGTTAAAAAGTTGAACAAGAAACACTGTCAGAAATGGCAGCATTCCTGATTTCAGTTGCCTCCTGACTATAAATATGGACAGGAGATGGCAGACTCGGTAGGAAAACCTGAGCACTTCTTCAATCAGGTTGCAAAGGAATGGAGCCATTCAGTCCTGAAAGAAGAGCTGATTGGGAAACATCCTTTTGCTGTTCAGATCGCATCCTGATTCTATTCTCCAAAGAAATGTTTTTTAGCAATCTGTACCTCATAATCTTTTAACCACTCCTTAAATTAATATTGAGGGCTTAGGGGATAAAAACTGCTTTTTTTCCTAGCTTGATTCCCTTGCAATGCTGGGTGACTTCTTATGTAGCAGGAGATAAAACAGGCTTTGCACTGAATTCACAAGTAGCCAACATGCATAACCATCATGCTAAAAACATACTGGGAGAGGGCACAGTGAGCTCAGCCCAATAGGCATAAAATATCCCATTGTGCCCCAGTACTAAACCCACAGAATAATTGTCTCTAACAGAACTATCCCTGCTGTTGTGCACAGGGTGAACTGCTGCACAGGACTTGCCTGTCCTTTGGGGAGGGTATTTGTGTGACACAGTTCAGCTGCTTCCTGAGCCATCACTGGGGGCACAGGTGGCCTGTGTCTGACAGTTCCCATGCGCTGTCCTGTGCTGAACAGGTGGCACAGCAGTTCCCCACCTGGGGAGTGGCAGCAGCAGCTGGCTTTCACCGAGCTGCCGGCCAGGATGGCTGCACGCAGGCTGGGCCACTGTGAAGGGGCAGCTCTGTGACCTGGAAAACTACTCTGATTCAGTCCAGGCAACACCACCTCCAAAGTCACATCTCCAATGGTGTCTGAGAAATTTAAAAATGAAGAAGCAATTACACAGGGTTAGAAGAGAGTCCCCACAGCGCATCCCAGGGCAGGGAGGACACCAGCATAGGTGTGTGGCCCTTGTTGGTCACTCAGTGAGCCTGCAGTACCACTGACCTGTGTCTTTAGCCACTTGTATCATTGCATTTCACAGCACTTGGTGGAAGATTCTTCCAGTATTGCTTTTTGCTTTCTGTTTATCTGTGATTCCATAGGGTCCCTGCTCTGCCTCACTCGTGCCAGCTGCAGAGCC
>VWZV01006332.1:13497-45997 GCA_013397155.1 Irena cyanogastra | reverse complement strand
TCACAGTCTGTTGCAGTCTGAAAATAAGGCTCAGAATTAGTGATTTGATAACATAAGCCAAATTTGTGTTCTCCTCAGAAAGCAAGGTGATACTAGGTAATGTTTTCCTTAATTTCTTTTGTTGACTAGAATACCTAGATAATACAGATCTAAACAGAAAATTAAAATTTAAAAAAATAAAGGAAATTGAAGTTGTTAGCAGTGAAAAACAATAAAACTGAAGTACTAAGAGACGGCAAAGACTGTATGTACTGGAACTCTCAAAAGGGGGTGATTACCATGAAGATTTTTGCCTTATACCACTGGGTCTGGACAATACATGACATTCTCAAGAGCAAACTGAAATACTGGAAGAATGATAACTGGTGGGCGATCCACCGGCTATTTTTGACTCTATCTGCTGTAATTATTTTTATATAGAATTTAGTAAAGCAATTCTTGTCATTTTTTTCTTAATATAAATATGAGGTTTAAAAAACGTAATATGATATTAATATGTGAAGGAATGTTTCTGACAAAGTGTTTGGAAGTGTTTTGGCAGCAGATGTCATTCTTAGGATATTTTTTAGATTTGAGAGAATTCATTTTTTTAGGGAGAATTCCTTTTTTTTGATAGCTTATCTTAGGCTAAATTACACCATCAGAAAAAAAATTAAACAGTGTTTCAGAAGGCTGCTCTTCTTTAAAAATAGATATAAACAGACTGAGGAGAGCATCCTTAATACCATGATGTAAATGGCTTAGGTATATGTGAGGACAAGATCAAGACAGAGAAAACATCATATATGATACTGGCTTTTATGATAGTTTAAAATATCTAGTGCCCATGAGTACAATGTTAGTAGGATTATCATCAAAACAACATAGATCAGGGAATGACGATACTGAGAAAGAGTGGAAGTAATAATACTGCAGCTTGGAATGAAGAGGCACAGAGGAGACACTTGTCTTACAGTGCACCCAAGAAGGCTTCTTGAAGTTGCCAGCTGTCTTATGGATTTGAGTGTGTAGCTAAATGCTGATATTAATGCTAATTAATGCTAATTTAACATGAATGTTCTTAAAAGCTTATGTTTGCCTTTCCCCACTTCTTTGAAGACTTCAAATCACAGGGCACAGCATATGAAAGACTAGAAAACTAAATCAGTTTGGTAATTTCTTTAATATAATTTAAACTTTTGGTTGGATACCATCTTCATGTTAGGGATGAGTGCACTGCTTATTGCTCTTTTGGAACCTGTCTTGGATTCATTACACTGAGACCTAACACTTCTTGCATTCCAATAGAGTAGTATCAGTAATCAAAATAGAAGGATGGTAAAACTGAAGAAGCACATATGGTAACAAATCCCCTGAAAAGAACACAGGCTATAGAATAAATCTACCATCTGCTCTAATATTTACAGTCTCCCTTTTTGCTTACTAGACAGCAAACAGATTACCCATCCTATTAGCCTATGATGAAAAGAATTTTTCTGCTGCCTTGTTAGCTGGGCTGAAGTTTGCCTTATATCTGGGCTTGCCCACCTCAGCTTCCTCAGTGGATGAAAGAAGTTTAACGTGTTATTCTGGACAACAGTCTCTCTTTCTACAATGAAAGGTGTTACTCAAAAGTCATTGTAACAACTAGTGTTTTTTCTAGTATGGTGAAAGGGAGGGTGGGCAAAAGTATCTACTAATAAGGCAAATCATCTGTAAACCCACATTCACAATTTAGAAAATGCAGGAATGAGAGCACACCGATGTCTTGTTCAGGTTATACTTCACCTTGCTGTGGCTATTTTTTGAAACTGGGATCATGGCACGGTAGAGTCCTTTTGTTCTAGATGTTGCCCAGCAATGTAATGTTGTTGCTTCTACACATAGGTAGTATTTACCTCTGTGCAAAAATAGACCAATTCAGTGCTTTGTGCTTTCCAAACCTTCAGTTATTTTTTGAGGTATTCCAAACCTTCCTTAATTTTGAGGTAGGTTCATGAAGCAGACCAAGACCAGAAGGAAGCTATTTTCCACCACTTCAGAAGTGGCTGCTGCTTACTTGCCTTTCACAGAATCCTGTTACATGCACATGAATTTGCTGCCAGAATTATTGAAAACATGTGGAATAATCTCAGTGTCTGTAGAAGAAATTTGAATCAGTATATCCAGAGCTTAACTCTTCCATTTCTTCCCTCTGTTAACTGTTATAGCTAACCAGAGGACAGGAGTCCCCAGTCCTGGACAAACACACCAGTGTAACATCTACATTTCCTCTACTTCTGGAGCTGGTAATTGTGTTCTTAGTGAGATGTAACACCCTCAAGAACTAATGATTTGTCATCTCCCCCGGAATGTCATTTCAGATTAATTTTTCTCATCTGAATATAACATAATTAACAGTATTGGTATTTCAAATGTCTACATTTGACTCCAGATTTAAGACCTCAGACATAAATGAGCCATTTGGAGCCTTTTCTCAGAACTTTTGTTCCCCATCACTGATCTGCATTCTCATTTGGATCGCACAGACGTTTCAAGCCCAGAATCACAGCTGCATATAGAGGAAATAGAATCTGAAAGGCCTGATCTGCAAGACTGCTAAGTACACAAATTTTAAGGAAGTCCTGATAGAAATAGTTGAAATTCAGAAAACATTGAGAAGTTTTTCATCTTTGGTTAAAAAAAAAAAAGAAAAAGAAAAAAGAGAGAAAGAAAACCCCCAACAAACAACAGAAAAGAGGAAGTGAAAAAGTTTAGGTACTAGGTAGAAATTTAAGATATACCAAAAATGCACAGATAGACCATTGATCTGTTTGGTTGAACTGGGATTTTTATAACATTTGACATTTATCTCTCTTACAGTATTTTCTCAGTAAAAGCATCATAAGTAAGATTATTTTATTTCTTTTTCTGTCTCATTGAAAGTTTCTGCTGGAAAGCTCATTACTTCTACTTTTTCCTAGTTTGAGAATTCTCAGGCTCGTACAAAAATAGGAGATGGCCTAGAAGTTAGATGGGAATAAAAAAAAATAATTCTGAGCATATCCTTTTCATCTTTAGGATACTTTTTTCCTTCTAAATGCAGCTTTAGCAGTAATACCCCAAATACTTTTAACTTTTAGCTAAGCAGCAAGGGCATGGACCATAAAGACATACTTAAGTCAGTCAAAAATTGAACTTCTTTAACATCAGCCCTTTTCTTTTGCTTAGAATACCTTTGGGAATCCAGGATGTTTCAGACTAGGCTTTTGCCCCACTTCTTTCTTCTGTAAATTTTGAGGAAACTCTGGAGAACTGTTACTGCATCAGGGACTGCCTGGTTCTCTGATACTCTGCACAGGTGTGAATAGGAGTGTTGGAAAATATCCTCAGGATATTGTTTACCTTGTAGCTACTAGTATTCTTGTACAGAAATTGTGTGGAATTGCTCATACAAGGGTGCAACTATATCTATCGATTTCTTGTAGAGAAAAACAGAAAACATATTTCTTTCAGAGTGATACCTACCTGACACACCCCTTGTCTTACTGATTATTATTACGGGAAGTAAGTGCAGCCATTACTCTTCATATACAGAGACATTTACTCCACTGTCTAGATTATGTTAGTAACTAAATTAACTGAATAAACTACCTCAAAGAGTTCTAAGGGGCATAAGAACATTGCTGTTATGAGTTGTCTTTTTCAAACCTTCTAGTGAATTGAACTGTGCCAGGGAGCGCTCCTGGGAGCTGAAATTCAATTGTACATACTGTGAAATTTTTGCTGTGGTTCTGTTGGGGTTTAACAGCAATAAGCAATCAGAGCAACACACACCCAGCTGCTCGCTTCCTCACCAGCAGGATCTGGGACAGAACTGGAAGGGTAAAAGCTGGAAAACTAGTGGGTTGAGGTAAAAGCAGCTTAATAGGAAAAGCAAAAGTTATGCACACAAACAAAGGAAAACAAAGGAATGAATTCACTGCTTCCCATGGGCAGGCAGGTGTTTGACATGTGCAGTTCAGAGCCCTACCACATGTAGCAGTGAGTTGGGAAGACAAACACTGTCTCTCCAAATGTCCTCCCCTTCCTTCTTTTTTCTTCTCACTTTATATAGTGAGCATGATGTCACATGGTTTGGAATATCCCTGTTGGAGTCCTCTGTCCTGGCTGTGTCTGCTCCCAATGTCCCAGGCACCCTCAACATCCTCAGCAGTGTGGCAGTACAAAAAGCAGGAAAGGGCTTGGTGCTGTTTAATAACTGTTTAATGATTAAAAAAACTCTACATGCTTTACTCTTTGTTTGGCACAAATCCAAAACACATCTCCATGCAGCCACTGTGAAGCCAAAGCCGCACAAAGCCAAAGCCAGCACAAGTCACTAGTTTATCTGTCCCACATGAGATTGCACTGTTCCAAATAATTTCCAAGCTCAGTTTGTGATATATTACGGATCATTTTCACTAGTCAGTTTGCATGCCCACAAGCCACTTTATAGACTAGAATTATTTAGGGGTATGGAAGGAAGCTGTTTTCTCCTAGTTGGTGTCAGCAACCATAACTCAGGCACATTTAACTAAACTTACAGTATACAAAATGTCTCAAGAGAGACTACATAATTTTTTTCATTGGCATAAAGAAAGGCCAGGAACAACCTCACTTTGTAAGGCTCACTTATTCCCCCTTTCAGAGCAGCCAGTCAGAATGACCTTGTCTCCTTGATGTCTGGCTGAATGCCTTTAGACCAGCCGACACACAAATCTTATCTCCTTCCCTCAAATCTCAACTAGAAGTGATGATGCTAATTTTAAAAACTCTTTGCTTACTAAGGCACAATAAACCTGTTACCAGCTCTTAGTCATAAGATTTACTAGCGTGAAAGTAGTGATCCTGCTTCTTAAATTGCATCTGTGAGTGCCTTTTCTCATTCAAACTAGGCAGAAAACACCAACTTGAAACTGCAAATGTACACTAAAAATCACAGACAATATAGGTTATTGCAGGGAAGTTCATTAGGTCTTACAGGAGAGAAATCCCAAAGACATAAACCAGGCAGTGTACAAACTATGTTTCTGAATATCACTTTAAAACAGCTTCCTGTCTATTCTGTGCATACTTGTCCAATTTAGGTCAACTACTAAAGAAGCTCATAGTGTAAACTACTCTGACATAAGGGAATCTGGGAAGATAAATTAGTCTTACCTAAAAACAATTGCTAATACAGTGATGTAGCTGAATTAAAATAATCAACTTATAGTCTCAACAGCAATTTTTATTTCTCAACATCAACATGTTTAAATATAAAGGTATCAAAGAAACTCTTAAACACATAGAAGGCAAGAGATTTACAAGTTCATCATACCTGTCGAAGTTGAATAGATTCTGCAAAAGTCCGAGATAAGTAGTCAAACATTTCATGTCATCACCAATGATAGTAATGGAATTCCTTTTTTAAGACACCAGTCTCGTATTGTAATTGCTATTTCTTAAGGCATTCTTTATACTTTTCCTGATGCCTTCTTACATCCTAGAGCAGCCTCATTCTTCCTCCTAGACAGCATAGTGTTCTGCTTGTTATATACTACATTCGTGGTGTTGTAGCTTATAGCTAAAAAAATCAAAGAGCCAAATAATGAAGGTAGAGAATCAAGAGTGGCTGGAACTTTACTGCCATAAATATGGGAAGATCTAAGACTGTTTCTGAACAGCATTTCTTTGTCTTGTCTGGAAAACAATTTTGAAGATTTTAGTAATTTCAAGGATTATCTGTTTGAAGATACCAGTTTCAAAATTTTATTTCCTTGCCTTTAAAAACAGTTAATACGAAGTATATAGACAAAACTGGAATGGGGATTGCATATTAATGTGGTGCCTGTTCACTGATAATATCTGTACTGGCCTTTAATCTATATAGTATTTTTTTAAAAGTTGAGTGTATTTCCATCCTTCCACCTTATAGTTAAAGTCATGTTAAAATTGCATAGGGATGAGGTATAAGGAAGTCCTGTGAAATACAATTACTTGGTTTTGGATTTTACAGAAAGGGAGGCAAAAATATTGCAATTCTTCTGCAAGTCATCTATTCCACAAATAATGAACACCTCATAAAAAATACACAGACACTTCTGTTATGCAACTGCTCTTGCAATCCCTCCTCAGTTTTATCTTTTCATCATTCTCAAACTAGTGTACTCTGAAGAGAAGCTGAAATCAAAAGCGGTTGGATTTACAGACAGAAAAGATCTGGAATATTAGGAGAGCTGTTTTGATCCTTCTCCTCATGTAAAGTATGCTGTATAGCTCTGGAGAGATCAGCAGGAAACTGACCGATCACCAGTATTTCAAAGCATTAGTAAGGAATGTTAGAGTCTCCAGATTAGGAACTTTCAGTGGGGACATAAGGAAAAGAAAATGGATGAGGAAAAGAAATGCAGATGAAGTCAGTACACAGTCACAAACGTGATTTTCTTTATAGGGCTACATGGATTATGAATCATAATAAAGTGACTGGCAAGTTTGTCTCACTGAATGATTTTTACTGAACTCTTGACAGATTTGAGTTTCATCATTATGGCTTTTTTATTACTGACATCCATGGGAGTTGGACTTTATATATGATCTAAGAAGTCTAACGAATACAAAAGCAAACATTCTTCTCTGCTTTTTAAATGGGAAAGCACAATTGTGCAGAATCCTACTAGTTGTTTAGTCCACTCTTATACAGAGCAGCAACTGTATTGTATTGATGCCTCTATTGAATTTGAGCTATGGCTTTGTATATGAACTTTGATATTTTGATTTTTTAATTTCTGATTTTTAAAGTAGGCTCTTCAAGTAATTTAATCAAAGGACTGCATTATGGCCACAAAACAAGCTGAGCACTAAAGATCCAAGTAAAACATTCTTCTGAGGACACTTTTTGGAACAACAATACAGCAGATTTTGTATTGCAACCTTGGCTTGGAACTATCTGTCTTACCTAACAACTCATTTGAAGGTAAAATTTACTAGGGAAATCATAGGTGAAAAAGAAACTCCTTCCCACCACTTTGCTTACAGTCACAGTGGCATTGAAGTATTCTTTTTGTTGTTATGTTTAAGAAATTATCTGTGACGACCAGAGTTCAAACTTTTCAAATGTTCCATCGGTGTTGCCTTTATCTCACAAAGTAACTGTGAAGGACATAGAAAAACACTGTAGAATGAAACAAATAATTTGAAGAATGATCTCAAGGTGATGTAAGTAGCTAAAAATGGCAACCGTCCAAAACAAAATATGACCTGAGAAAGAGAAATTATCAGTAGTTTTTCGGTATAGAAGAGGAAATTATAAAATTTCTCTGTATCTACTGCAAATTCTTTTCTAATAGGAAAAGCAAGAGATAGTTGCTACGTGGTTGAACTTGTTCTGATTTCTGATCTTCATCCCCATCTGTTGGAGTTTTGCCCCTTTTCCTCCTTCTTCAGTTTTCACCTGGTCTCCTGGTAAAGAGCTGAAGACAATAAAGTGGACAGCCCTTTGGATTTTGAACATAATTTATTTATTCTAGTTGAGCCTAAGAATTTTATACCACACAGTTTCTTCTATTTCATACTATATTATTATCAATTGTCTGTAGTTATAGTAAATATAATGTTACTATTAATATTCATTATGATTTATGACTATGAAATTATATTAGAAGATTATCATGTCACAGAGTCTTAGAATCAGAGAATATCTTGAGCTGGAAAGGGGAAGAATCATTGAGTCCAACTCCTAGCCCTGCACAGGGCACCCCAAGAATCACAGAATCACTGTGTTTCTAAGAACATTTTTAAACGCGCCTTGAACTCTGGCAGGCTTGGTGCTGTGACCACCTCCCTGGGGAGCCTCTTCCAGTGCCCAGCCACCCTTCAGGTGAAAGAACTTTTCCTAATATCCAGCCTAATCACCCCAACACTGCCTCATGCAGTTCCCTTTGGTTGTGTCAGTAGTCACCAGAGAGAAATCAGTGCCTGCCCCTCCTCTCCCCGCCATGAGGAAGCTGTAGACTGTGATGAGGCATCCAGTCACTTTGCTCCAGGCTGAACAGACCAAGCTGTCTTGCTCAAGCTGCTCCTCAGTCTGCCCTCAAGGCTCTTCTCTGTCTCCTTTGCCCTCCCTTAGACACTCTTCAATAGCTTTATGCCCTCCTTCTACTGAGGCACCCAAACTGCATATGGCACTCAAAGGTCAGTGTCCAGTACCAGTGCAGGGCAGAGCGGGAAAATCACCTTCCTCAACCCTGCAGCAACGCTGTGCTTGACATACCCTAGAGATTTTCCACATATGGAAGAGCATGTGGCAATAGATTTGTCTGGCTGGCTTGTCTATATGCTTGCATACATAGTTGAATTTTCTCTTTGTGCCTACCCCTTCAAACCATCGCAGTTTGAGCCAATTTTTAGCTCAAATTGCAGCAACCTTGAGTCTTCCAGTCGCAGAAGTCCTTCATTTTGTCCTTTTTTGCTGAACAGCAGGCAGCCTTTACAAACTGTGATCCTTTTGGGTTTTCCAAAATGTTGCAGTAGGGCAAACTGAAGTTAATATGGAGCACTTCAAAGGCCTAAAAAAAAAAAATTGAGGTAATTATCATTTGACTGAATTAACTTGAGTCTATAAGTTACTCATGCAAAACAGATGTAAACAAGTATTCAGCTAATTTCAGTGTCTTTACGTTAAGGGCCTTTTTGTAGTTTGAAGATGAGCATTTTCACATTTTACATACTGATGACCGGTATGTAAAAATGTGAAAATGCTCATCTCCAGAGACTCAGAAAATGGAAGTCTAGTAAATATATTTTGTACTTTGGCTTTAGAAATCCAATCTTGTTAGCTCGTATTAGCAGAAATACACAGAGGAAAAACATATTCCAAAGAAAAATATTCCTTCTTATTCTGCAGTTTAGTTAGAATTAAGACATCCTTGTGCTGATATAATAGGCTGCACCCAATAAACCATATAAATCCCATCTTTTCTTTACACTTACAGACTCTGCTTCCACATTGTCCTGGTTTTTGGCCAGGACAGAGTTAATATTTTGCAGTAGCCATGAGGAGAAAGAGACTGGAGCTGTGTGAGTGTGCCTAGGTCGTTATTCTATACCACCTCATGTCACCCTGGGGTCAGAAGAAAGGAGTTTCTTGCACAGACACAGAGGGTCTATCCATTGTGGTTAACTGTGTCAGGGTGGTGCTGCATTGGATGACTTGGTGCAGATTTTTTGCTTCTAAGTCACCCTCGTTTTGTATACTTTTCAGTATTGTTTCTGTTACTGCTTGTTTACTTGTCTAGTTGCCATTTACAGTAAATTGTTCTTATATCTACCATTTCTTTCTGCCTTTTTTCTCTCTCACTAGAGGAGCGAGGGGAGTGAACAAGAAGCATCTGGTTTGGGAGAGTCTTGTTTGGGGGGAGACTCAGCTGGGGAGTGCCCTTCCTAGACCATGACACCTATGGACCTCCATGGACTGCAGGGCCTCAGATGCCTCCCCATGTTCTTCACCATGTGCTGCAGTAGAATCTCTGCTCCAGCATCTGGATTACCTCCTTCCTTTCCTTCTGCACTGACCTTGGCACCTACAGGGCTGTTCCTCTCACATATTCTCACTCCTTTCTTCTGGCTGCAATTGCACAAAGTTCTTTTCCTTCTTTCTAAAACACATTATCCCTGAGGTACTACCACGGCCACTGATGGCTCGCCCTTGGTCTGCAGTGGGTATGTCCTGGACCCAGCTGGCCCTGGCTCTGTCAGGCACAGAGGAGGCTTCCTGCAGCTTCTCACAGAAGCCATCCTTGTTCCCCCCCCTTCCACCAAAATCCGGCCATGCAAACCAATACCCATGCTTCCAGTAAAAGCTAGCTTTCTGTAAAACAGTTTTATCGTATTAGTTTTTCTGTAAGATAAATTTGCCCTTGGAAGATACCACTTTTGGTATCTTTTTAACAGTTCAGTATTTTAACCAATAGATTGTGAATGGGACTTCCTGGGACAAAAAAGTAAAAAGAAAATATTTAAGTAGAATAAAATAGATAAATGAAATCTCTGAAAGTTGGGCCAAGGAAGGAGTGTTAGAGATGCTGTCATCTGCCTATCATGGGCTTTGCTCTCAAGTATTCTTTGGCCCCTGCGTTTCATCATCTTTATCCTAGCTATTTAGACAAAAATGTTCTTAATACTTCACTATCATTTCACCAGTCTAAAACTGAAAACCTGTTTTCTAGTACATGTGAAACCTGAAGAAAATATTACAGTAGTAGAGTTTTTTTATTTCCCAGTGTTCTGGAAGACAGTGACCTTTCTGCTAGGATTTGTTGGTATTCAATTGTTGAGGACTAATTTCTGTTTTTAAAATTTTTTTATCAAGTTAACTTATCCTGATGTCAGATATTATTCACTTTTTCTGAAGTAACATTTATAAGGGGAAATATCAACAGAACTTAATGGGAAAATGATTGAGTTTTTAATAGTCATGCAAAAAATGTACCATTATTTGAATAAAATCATTTTGGAGGGATGCCTTTCTAGAGTATAAATCATATCTTGTTTAAGCAATTTCTGCAATCTGATTTTCTGATTTCTTCCTTGTTTTCTTTACTTTTGCATGCCATAGGCCTTTTCCAGGGAGTTGCTCTTACTCTAAACAACTCCTGGTATCCTGAATCATAACAGATGTCTGCATATTTAAAAACTGGTTTTTGTTATGAGACAAGAATCTGTTGGGTCTAGAAGACTGTGCAACTTTACCCAAGCTTAGTGACAAGGTTGGATATCTGTTTCTCTTTTCCTTAAGGCAAAACAGAAAACTTTTTTTTTTTTTTGAAACATCATGGACTCTTCATTTTCTAACTGGTGTTAAGAGTCAAGTTAAAGATACCACCTCACTTCATAAGGATCTGTGCTACATTGTGTTTGCTAGCGGGTTTTAGGACCAAGAAAATAAACCAATATCTTTGGGAGGGTAAGTCGATTTAGATTTTTTCAAAAGATAGTTATCTAAAGGTGACTGTACCTTAAAGGTAGCAAAACTGCGTAAATGTTTACCATTGAATCATCAGGGAAAAGTTCCTACAGTTGGAGGGAAGTCAAAAGACCTGGTTTCAAAGGACAACTTAATCTTGCTCTTTAATTTTATGACTCTATGCCAGTGAACCGCATAGGAGAAATCATTCTGGATAAAATAGAGGTGAAGAAAACATTGATGTGTATCAGCCATGAATTTTGATCAAATAGAGGACAGATGTGCAGAATCACATTGCTGTTAATGCATATGAGAATTCTGTATTAATGCAAAAGTTCACTCCTCTATGATCTAAAGAGAATAAACTTTTCTACTTTGGATACAGGTAAAAGTGTGAAAATGTACAATATTTTCATTCCTAGGGCTATAACTAAGTCCCATTTTGAGAACAAACATAATCACATACGGTGTGATCACAGAATTACAGAATCACAGAATATACAGACTTGGAAGAGATCCATCAGGATCATTGAGAGCAACTCCTGGCCCTGCATATATAAGATATGTGGGGGAAAATCACAGAACAGATTATTCTGAGGGGAGATACTAATGGCATGTGATGGGAGGTGAATAGAGGGGACAGAGTCTATTATTGTAGGATGAGAGTGAAAAAGCAAATTTAAAACAGCTACTGTCCTATTCTGCACAACAGGCCATATTGTTACTGCTAGGGAGATGACACATAAACACACCATTAGGGTGCCTAAACCGGCAACACCAATTTATACAAATGGAGAATAGTTTTGTCACAGTAAAACAAGATATTCCTGATATCTGTTTTTCCTTTGTGGATTTTCTCTGTGGAAAAGGGCTCCTGAACTAAACTGTGAACTTTTTCCCAGCTATGTTTGGTATTGCAGACTCCTTTTGTGCTCCACCAGTGCAGCTGCACTAGTTTTTCTTTCTTGGAAATGTGTCAGTGGAGACTCAGGCATGTCTGACCACCCACTATTTGGTGTGAAATGGAGGAATACAGTCTGCACTGGTGTTCCATGAGGTGTGACCTCAAAGCTTTTCATTAGCATAAACAAGGCCGGGGGGGGGAAATTCCTTTAACATTTCTATCTGTAATTTTTTTGTGTGTTTGTTTTCTGAGCTGAAGGGGCAAGATATTGAGGGAACCTTATGTATTTTCCCTCTTGTAAGACATTAGATTAGTAGAATCCTTGGTCCACTTTTCCTGTGAGGGCTGTAACGAGAGTGATTTGAGACCAGGAAAGCTGTGTGGACAAAAACCTTCCTTCATCACTGTGCTAGACTGTTCCTTTGCGAATAATGTGAACGATAGTTATCAGAGAGATTACAGAATTCTTTATGAGAGGGTAAGAAGAATCTGCTATTTGAATTCATGCTAAGAAAGGGTAAAAGAGTAGAACAGAACATTGTCCTGCTTACACAACCCCTAATCCAGAAAGATTCCAGTTTATTGTACCCAGTCTGTACTTGAGTAGAAAAAGTAGTGGATAATTGAAGTATATGTATGTGTATATATATAGCAGAAAAGGTGGTATTTGACTCGACCACCTCCCTTACCTCCTGAATTCTGTATAATCGGAAATTTTACCCCCTTTTCCTGGACATTTATATCAGATGTCAGAGTTAAAAATATAGTGAGATAATTGTACCACTGACATCTCTTTAACGACTGTTGTTTTAAAGTGTTATCATTCTAGAGTGAGACCATAGTTTCATAGTCATCAGTACTAAGAAACCACATTACTGAGTCACTCATTTATAAGAAATTGATTCAAATCAAGCATGCAGTTTATGGCTCTGTTTATACTGCTTTAGCTAAAGCACACTGTGAATTTCGTGACAGCTTTTATGCCAAAAGCCAGGTATAGGAGGTTAGATAATACTGGCCTTATGGCACAAAGTCAGCCCATCAAAAGGTGTAGAAATATCTCAAGCTGCCAATAATTTGTGCTGGTTCAGTGCTTTGTGTCATTTGATGGTCATGTGATTTTGATCTAGTACTGGGAGCTGTAAAGTCAGACTCAGTGTTTCATGAAACTGTGGACTAATGCCTTAGTTGCAGCTATTTTCACAAGTACATCCCAACTGGTATAAAAAATTCCTCCTTTTGTGTGTCATGGTTCAATCCATACTTGAGTACCACGCAGCTGCTTGCTCACTCCCCTGCTGCCTGCCTCCCCTCCAGTGGGGAGGAAAATGGAAAAGAGAAGTAAAATTTGTGAGTTATTAAGAATAATTTGATAATTTAAATTAAGAAAAATGCCATTATTACAATAATATTAATGATAATGATAAAAATAATAATAGCAATGACTGTTGTGAAAAAGAGAGGGAGAGGGATACTGAGAGAGAGGAATAAAACCCAAGAAAAACAAGTGACACACAATACAAGATCTTACCCCGTGCTGACCAGTTCCTAGCCCATTTCCCATCCTCCGAAGCACCTTCCCTCAATTTACATCCTGGGCATGATATGCTATGTTATGGAATATCCCTTTGGCCAGTTTGGATCAGGTCTCTGGACCATGGTCCCTCCCAGCGTCTTGTGCACCTACTTGTTGACAGACAACGGGAAACTGAAAAGTCCTTCATTTAGGGTAAGCACAAATTAACAACTACTAAAACATCAGTGTGTTATCAACATTGCTCTCATCCTGAATGCAGCACTGTACCACTTAGTAGGAAGAAAAAACTCTACTTCAGCCAAAATCAGGACAGGATGCATGCTCTTATTTCTACATTGCAGTTTGTCACCACTCACTTTTGGCATTGTGGGAATGCATGAGCTGGGCTGCACCCTGGGCCATGCGAATTAAGTGGACTTCAAAATGTTATTCCTTGTTTACTCCTTTTTAGATTGGAAATTTCAGTGGTTCAGTAATTAAATCTGCATATTCCACTAAGCAAAACCAAATGAGGTGTGACGCCCTGTGGCATGAGGTAGGAATGAGTAGTCACAGATGTGTGCAGCACATCATGCACAAGAAAACTAAGAAGCTCTTCTGGCTGAAACAAGGTTTGTTGTGGGAGAAAAGGTGCAAACTCATGTATGATAACTACTAAAATTACCATGGAAAGAAAAAGGGAAGGGGTACAGTAACACACTACTGATTGACTGCAGCCAAATCCTTGGCTTTGCCCTGAGTCTACCAGTTTTCAAATTGCCTGAAATGGCCAGTACACTACAGATGGCCCCAAAACCTCTGCAAAGCAAATTAGTTACTGAACATCACAGGGGGTTTTTTTAATATTTAGAGAAGTGCTGTTTATGAAATATGCATTTATCATATCCAGCCAGAATATAATTTACAAGTGATTGTATCTTCACGGACTGTAGAGGCATTGCTAAGGTTAAAAATACACTAAGTACAGATTTTTCTTGAAAAGAAAGGTGGTTTTGAATGTTTTTATTTTCAAAATGGGTGAGTACTTTGATGATCGAACAGTAAACCAGGGGAAGCAGCTGAATGTTTATGAACAGTTGTAGAAATACCTCCAAACCCGCTGGTGAATATGACTCTTTATGGAGATGTATAATGAAATAATGTACCACAAAATTTTAAAAGGCTTTTCAGAAATGCAAGAGATGATTATTCTAAAAGTTACTATAATCCTTTAATTTTTCTGCTGTGGAATATTCTACAGTTAAACACTCTTTTCTCTGTCTATAAAAAAAAATTAGAAGTGTAATTGCTGTAAATTAGAATTTAAGGCTGAAATGAGACTAATTAAAACTTGATGTTGAGCATGGGCTGTAACAAAAAAAGTATGAAATTTTGAAACAAACTATCAAAGTTTTGGGGTTTTTTCTTAATGATAAAATGCCTACAAATCAAAATTATTTGAATAAATGTTGGAGTAATTGACAGAAACAGAACAGTCTGTGCCATATAAAAGACCAGGCTAAATGATCAGAAATTCCTTCAGGATTTAATGTTATCAATTTCTGGAAAAAGTATTCTTTCCATCACTGCTAAACCTGCACTTTCACTAGTTGAGGATTCTGCATAACCAGCCATTGCACATTTTCCCATTTTATGGATATTGCTAATTTCAGCAATATCCTGTTGCAGCAATCCTGTGCCAAGGCTGCAGCCTAGTTTAGTGCCAATGTGAAACAAAATGAATAGAAGAAAATCTGGGTGTGGAAGTGAAGTAGATTAACAATATTTAGAGCTATATGAATTTGTATCTGTTTAGATAAAGGAGCAATCCCTCTTCTCCCAGAGTCTAGGCAGCTCATCACAGAAAATTCTTGAAGTGTGCAACTGTAAGTATTGAGGTTTGTATACAGAGATGTGTGTATAACACATTGGGCATCAAGTTACAAATGTAGCAATACACCTGAATTACCACTGCTTCCCAATTGCTAAGCAGCAGCTAAAACATGCCCATGTACTGGAAACTACTTTTCCTCAGATGCACTTCTCCTGGGACGCCTTCATCCCTGGTCATTTGCACTTCCAGTCTATTGCTGTGCCTCCATGGTGTTACTAAGACATATGGTATCTACTACCACCTTCTGGGTGCTAAGAGTTTGTCAGCACAGCTGTGGGCCTTTTCACACATCTCATTTTGGTGCCCAAGAACATTCCAATTTAATTGACTGGAATAGCGTGAGCTACCTGCCTCAGTTTATACTGAATGTGGTTATGAAACAGGGTGCTGTCAATGGATGATGATTCCCAAACTGTTTAAATTATTAACAGAAACTAAAAACTGAAGTAGTAATTAAATACACTGCAATGCCTGCTTGTTCTGCTACTACTTTCTTTCCATTAGAGAAACACTTTCAGTTGTACTCAGTGTTAGCCTAATTTTTCCCCCGATGTCCGTGAAATTCCCAACACATAAATATAAATCAACCACAAAAATGTGTGGTTTACTTTATACCAACTGTGACCCCACATCTCAGAATGATAAATAGTGGATATGTGTAGCTAAAAAACGATCAGACATATATTTTTGTCCATTTTCCCATCATTTGATCAGAACCAACCTGTCTTCCTAAGGGGAGATGATCCTGGAGAGTACACAAACATGTGAGCTTGCTGTCCTTTGGTCCTAGCACATAGCCAGACCCTACAATGTTTGACCTCTATGCCTACAGGAATTAGAAACTTACTGAGTATGAGCAGAAAAGGTTTCTGGAGCAGAGATGGTTGTTCTGTTTTTGACTCATGGGCTCCAATATTTGCATATATAACATATATGCAGCTATAACTGCTATAACCTAGATAGAGTCATTCTATAATTTCCTTTTAAAGGAAGGATTGTTCTTTAAATCATGACTTTCTTTGATGGTAGATTATATTCATTCCAGCTAATAATTTTTATTGTACCTCTTTCAACTCCAGCTGTAAAATGTACCAGGGTATGAAAAGTTCAGTTACCAATAATTTAGTGACAAAGTTCTCCCCAACTTAATTCCGTTATGCTCACAGACTTACTTGCATAAGAGATTAATATCCTACCAGCTTTTATTTGTTCATTCATTTTTTTTCAGCATTTCCACTCTGTGTGTATGAGGAGCATTTGGCAGTTTCCCAGCTAAACAATGACTTTTAGCAGCTCAAGTCAGCCAGGACACTTCTTTCATTAGAGTGCTGATGAATTGATTCTTCTACAATGTGAAAATGGTTCTTGCTGTTTCTACTGTCTTTGTGAAATTGACTTCCTGAAATCTGTTATCAATTTGTTAGGTTCCTCTTTAAATATTTACTAAGATGTATTCTCCCAGTCCCATATGCATTAATACCAAATATACTTTCATACTTCATTAACAGAAAAATCCTCCTTCCCAGCCCCAAATAAACAAGTTGTCCCTAGAGAATATGACATAAACTGAGCTCATTTGATATTTAGATCTATTTCAATGTATTTCACTGTTACTGCAGTGCTTGGATCACTTCTGTTAAGATAGAAGTGGTTTGTGTAAGTTCCCACATCAATTTCAACCCGTTTCAGTGTTTTCGGGTGCACATGAGGGTATTGGCAACATCTCTGGCAATTCTTTGTGCCTCACTGCAGCCCAGGCAGCAGCTGAGATCTGGTTTAATTTTAGGATTACTAACCTGAACTGAAATGATGACTAAGAGAGAGAGAACTCTATAGTAAGATTACAAAATTCTATTCGTCAAGCTCAAACCTGAGGTGCTTCATGCTGGAACTTCTGAGGATTATGTATTACATACTCCAAGGCTTCTTGCATTTTTCCTATTAACTGATTCCTAATCACAGGCATCTGAAAGAAAAAACCAGAGATGCCTGTCTGGAGTACCACAATGTATTGCTTCATCCCAGCCACTGTTTGCATATATATCTTTAAAAGGCATTCTCACCTACCTTTGTTTCCAGACTGCATGCTCAAGTAACTCCTTATTGTGTCCATATCACCATTTAATGTGTTGATCTGATTTAGAGATTTGACAGATTTATGTGCTTCCCTAAGGCAGAAACACCACTGAATCAGTGAAGAGTACTGATCTGTAACATCAAGCAGACATGAGGCTATGTGATTTCATTCCGTAGCACTGAAAAATGTAAGTGCCTGCCAGTTTCAACACTTTTATAAATATTTTGCTGAATCAGAAGTTATCTCTAAGCATTCAAATAGTCCCACTCTGGTCCCTGGAATCACTATGTGTTAAAGGATGTGTTTTGCTACTCTAATTATGGGCTTTAAACTCTTCAAAAAAAGGCGTGCCAAAAGCAGAACATCTACCATTCCACTTCAATCTTCACATTACACCTTTTTGAAGAGAACTGGCATAGCTTTTGCTTCTTCTATGTTTTTTTTCATAGCTATTAGCTGAATTCTAAATGGAATTCTCAAAATTTGGATTGCCTTTCTGCAGCTGAGATATATTTAAAAATTAATTAAACTGGCAGTTTCTGTTTGCCAGCTAAAATACATTTAAACACATTTTCATTCAATTTCAAAAGATGGAGCTCCTTTCTTACAGCTTGTTACCTAATACATTCCACCAGACCAGTGTCTTTCCAGCAAATAAAATATATTTTATCTTTCTAAGGTTATGCATTGATCTAACTTCCAGTGCTCCTGTTTGAAATCTTGCCTGTCTTTCACTTAGAGACTGTTGCTCGCAATCTGTATTTGATGCAGAATTTTAACCTAGTGGAAGTGTGTGAGAACTTTGATTTTCAGTGGAGCTAGGATTTAATTCACAAGTTTCATACTCTTATCTACTAAATTTTTTTTCGGTCCTTTTCTGAATTACTGATATTTTGTGTCATATGTGGTGTCTACAGTGACATCTACATTTTCATATGAAACTGTGTGTCGGCAATTGCTTGACATGGTGACATATGATGTCTTTGCAGAAAAAAAAAGAGTTCTGCACTGTTTTCCTGGGTAACAAGTAGGACATTTACTCTTAGCTATGGAAACTTTAATGGCAGAGCTGGCAGGCTTTGCTTCATTACTGTTGTACACTTTAAACTGCTGAATGCTCCCCAACATTTAAAGCATAATTCAGAAAAACATTTTCATAGATAGTGACTTGTAAATTACACAAGACTTTGCTTAGAAAAAGAAACAGTAATGACAGAACTTTAGGACAGTGGTCTTTATAGTGGTGTGTGCACCCTAGGGTATGCACAATAAGGTCTGTTGGAGTGTGGGAAGAGAATATTTTTTGTACCATTAACAAATAAAATAATATTTTGAACTCTCTTTATTTGATTTTTTTCTTATTTCTTTTATTTTATATTTTATGTCCATTTTATGCAGCTATGGGCTGCAGCTTGATATTTTTGAAGAACACAAATGCTACTACATTTATTATGCAGTGAACAGATAAAGAGGCGTGACCACATGCCCGCACTCAGGAAGTATTAGACATTTAGTCCAATTAAGGATCCTGTTGTGGAAAAAAAGAGATATAGCTTGTAGATATCCAAAACTTCTGGTCTCCTGCACAAATCATGGTTTACCAGTCTAAAACCACAAATGTAGAGACTAGCACGCATCCTGGACCTTTGAAATCAGGCCATTACCATGACAAAGCCAAAGATGTTAAATTACCACAACTGGTCTGCCAGGAAGAAAATGCGTCTAGTTTGGTTTATTCTAAATTTTGGGGAAAACTCCATCCTGGTGCAGAAATGTTGATTGCAATGGCTGTGAGACGTGGACCTGTTGGAGCCAGTCCAGAGAAGTCCGGAGTTGATCAGAGGGTTGGAATGCTTCTCCTGTGAAGACAGTCTGAGACAGTTGGGGTTGTTCAGCCTGAAGAAGAGAAGGCTCTGGTGGGACCTTGTAGCACCTTCCAGCACTGAAAAGAGAGATGGAAAGGGACTTTTTAGAAATGCAAGGAGTGATAGGATAAAGCAGAATGGCTTTAAGCTAACAGAGAGTAGATTTAAATTATATATTAGGAAGAAATTCATTACCAAAAGTGTGGTGAGGCACTGGGACATGTTGCTTGGAGAAGTTGTGAATGTCCGTCTCCCAGAAGTGTTGGAGGCCAAGCTGGATAAGACTCTGAGCAACTTTGTCTATGGGAAGGTGATCCTGCTTGTGAATAACTCTCCCTCTGGACTAATAAATCTGTATTTATTTACAGAAATTAAAATACTTTTGATTAAGAGAAAATTAGGGAAAGAAATTCTGGGTCTCTACTTCTTTTAATATTCTTATCCATTTAAGAAATGAGCAATCACTTAGTGTCACCTAGCAATGATGAACATGGAAATGAAATGTTGAAAAAAAGCCTGTCCTCACTTAAGACAATGAAATGATCTGCAGTGCAAAACCATCATGTTTTTAAAATGATCAGAGATTAACTTATTCCTTCTGTCTGAATTTTGAATATTTTGGGGGAGTTGGCTTACCTATATGTGTCAGACAGACATACATATGCAAGCAGAACTATATGTTTTATGAGTATTACATATGCGCTTAAAATGCTTTTCAAAACCAATATACTCAACTCTCTCTGTCTGAAATAAACACTGTTTGAGAACAGAAGAAAATAATTTGTTGTTTGATGAAGACTCTTATTTCAAGAATCCATTAATTAATTGATTTTTGGTTACCTCAATATTTATTTTGATGTAGTTCTATAGAAAAATTGTATTGAGAAGCTGTCCCTATATACCTGATAAACCTGTTGTCCTTACAGCTGTTGAACTTACACTAAAATCTGTGTTAGTCTCCCTGAAGCACAAGTTGCTTTAAGTTATGACTACCTACTTTCCTGCTGTGGTCATTCTGTGAGCATCATCCTATGAGGAATTGTAATTGCTCCTTCACACCTCAGGTATGAAGGAAAACAGTAGTCTATATAGATTAATTAAACTAATAAAGATATGCTTTCAGTGAACATCAACAGAAGACAAATATAAAATGGAAAAAGAAGTTAAAAAAAGCAGCATGTACATACCATAACCAGAACTTCTTTTGGGGTGGCCTTCATTACAATGGTCCCCAAAACAGCAGGCAAACAGACTTGTATATAGGTCACAACAATTAGAGAGTGAGCATTGGTTAAAACATCATCAGAATGACATGACAAACATTACCATAAAAACTGCTTTGTGTCCAAAGTCAGGAATATAGCTCTAACAGAGCTGATCCGTGGGTGAATAGTGATGAGTTCAGGGTTACAGCCATCATGGAGACATGTACCATGATTGTCTCATAGAACAGTTTGCATTTGGTCTTGGGTATATGCACTGGATTTTATTGGTCTTGGATATATGCATTTTTATTGGTCTTGGATATATGCATTTTTATTGGCCTTGGATATATGCATTTTTACACTACCTGTGCTTTAAAGAAATTACACACTTGCACTCAGTATCTTGCATCTGATGTTATCCCCTTCCTTTGTATCTCATGAAGAAAGGTGAAACATGTTTAATTAGATGAAAAAGATGCACCTATTATTTTGGTAGAGAGTAATCAGGAAACAACTCAACAACAATTTTTTCAGCCTACCTTCTTTCTTCCATTCAACCAACTTAAACATGGAACAATGGATTAATATGTACAGAAGCCAAGATCTTCATCCTACACTCAATGACAAACAGCAATGGGTGCTACAATTTTGTCTGTGTCCATGTGACTGAGGATACTGAATTTTGGCTCTCACAGACTCCACTGAATCTCACTGTGTTCTTAAGTTTGTTATAATTTGTGGCCATTACATTTGGATTTAACTATCCAGATTTACAGTAGCTAGGAAACCAAACTCACATCTCATAATATAAGTTAGATTTTTCCAAATAAATTCCACTGTTCTTAATTCAAGAATATTTTTCTAATATGCTTTTACTTTTTAACTTTTTATTTAAATACTATTATGAATTTCCATCTGGCCTCTCATTTAAAAATATGGCCAGTGCTACTACTTATTGAAAAGGCTTGAAATAGATTTTTCTACCTAACCACCAAAAAGATGGGTGCAAGAAAAACCAAATACTGTACAGAAATAAAAGTTTGCTCCAAACTATCTTCACTGACTAAGGTAGCTCAAGTAGAGAGAAAAACTGTTTATAGAACTATATGATAATGCTCTTCTGAATTTGTTACTGGAAACTTTACAGGCTTTGGGACAATATTTGAAGAATCACGACAGAGAAGAGCTTAGAGAGCTTCCCTATGAGGCGGAGGGAATGAAGTAATTCTGTTCAAGCAGAAACCTACTAGAAAGAAATAAGAGACAGATAAAATAGGGATATAGAAGTTATTTCTAGGCTTTTCTTAGTGTACAAATAGAAGGCTTGCTACTAAAAATGTAAAATCTCATTTATAATCCTCTATGCAATATATAATTAAACTATTAAAACTTTGCCAAATATTAAATAAGGGCCAAGAGCAATTTTTTCTTTTTGAACCTGACATTTTAATGACCTTAATTACATTAAGGTAAAAAACGTATAGAAAGATATATGAACAGATTGTATCTTGTTTTTGAATATACATTAATCATTAACTGTGGGGGACTGCAAAACCTCTCAGAATTTGTCCAGTAGGTATATTGTGCATAATTGCCCAGTGGGGGCTTATGCCCTCCTGTTGAACTCCATATTGTGGTCACTCAAGTGTCATTTGTCTCGAGGAGTGGAGCTTCTCCTCATTGCAGTAATTTCTATACAACCAACTTGATGTTTTGCATTCAAGTGTTGGGGAGAGACACAAACGGTGTTAGGATCCCAGGAGACTTAAAAGAAAGGATTCCTGGTGATAGAAAGGAAGGATAGGCATTTATCTCTTTTTGAACCTTATTTACTTTCCTACCACTTAGCAAATGACCAGGTAGATTCATAGAAGCAGAGAATCATCAGGGCTGGAAGAGACCTCTAAGACCTACCATGTCCAACCATCTGCTCAGCACCACCACTGTCACTTCCAAACACTAAACTATGGTGCCCAGCAGCAGATCCAGATGCCTCTTAAACTTAACTCTAGGGATGGTGACTCCACCCTCTCCCTGGGAAACCTATTCCAATGCCTGACCACTCTAAAAACAAAAACATGTTTTCTGATGTCTAATCTGAATCTCCCCTGCCTCAGCTTAAGGCCATTTCCTCTAGACCTCTCACTGCAGGCAGTGTGGGAGAGACCAGCCCCCACCTGGCTATACCTTCCTTTCAGGGAGCTGTAGAGAGCAGTGGGGTCCCTCCTGAACCTCCTTTTCCTGTGACTAAACAAACCCAGCTCCCTCAGCCATTCAGCAAATGATAGACACTCTTTGCGTCTCCTTTTGCCAACCATGTATTTAGAGAAACCATTTGTGTTTTTAAGTGTAGCAGCCAAATCAAGTTGTAGTTGGACTTTGTCCCTTCTAATATTTTCCCTGCATGACCTCGTGACATCTTGTAGCTGTCCCAAGTCACCTGACCTTCCTTCTAGAGTCAAGAGATTCTCTTTTTTCCCCTAGGTTCCAGCCTAAGCTCTCTGCTTAATCGGGCTACTCTTTTTCCCTGATAACTTGTCATCCTACTTCTTGAGACAGACTGCTCCTGAATGTTTCACAATTACTTTTTGAAATACATTAGACTTACTGGACTCTTTTGCCTTCCAGGACCGACTCCCATGGGACTCTGTCAATCGATCTCCTAAACAGGCCGAAGTCCAC
Organism: Irena cyanogastra; assembly: GCA_013397155.1. Taxonomy (NCBI): domain Eukaryota; kingdom Metazoa; phylum Chordata; class Aves; order Passeriformes; family Irenidae; genus Irena; species Irena cyanogastra. Next base: position 22,912 of record VWZV01006332.1, on the reverse strand, counting down.
CTACCAGAAATCCAAGGAGGAAGGTGCCCCTCTTTCCTTCAGGCAATATTGAAACCTCTTATATTTCTGGTGCTCCAGACAGCCACTGAGCAGCACATCACCACCCATCTGTCCTCTGTTCATAAACAACAGGTCCAGCAGAGCACCTCCTCGGGTAGGCTCATTTTCCAGTTGTATAAGGAAGTTCTCTTCCACACACTCCAGGAACCTCCTAGATGTTTCCTCTCTGCTGTGTTGTATTTCCAGCAGACATCTGGCAAAGCAGATGCCCTGCATGTGTACAAGGGCTGGTGACTGTTCTGGCAGCTGCTTGCAGAATGCCTCAAGTGCCCACTGTCCCCAGCTGGCTGGTCTGTAACAGAGTCCCCGCAGTGGCCCTGCTGACCTTCCCCAGTCTTCACCCAGAGGCTCCCAGCTGTCATCTTCATCATCACCAATTCCAAAACAGTCAAAGCACTCCCTAACACACAGTGCTACCCCACCACTTCCCTTGCTTCAGCTGTCTCTTTGAAACAGCTTACTGCAGCACTGCAGTCATGAGAGTCATCCCACTACATTTCCATGATAGAAATCGCCACAGAGGAGGATGCAGCCACAGTTTAAAACATGAATCTCTAAATGAACACACAAGACTTGCATAAGTAAGAGAATGGGTAATTATTTTTTCCTGCGGTCCTCTGTTGTGTGTTTAGAGCCAGATGTATTACTAACCTGAATGATATTGTGGACATGAAGAGTTATAAATTACATCTTCTGCAGCTCAAGTCTCTCTCATTTTCCTGCAATAAATACAAATAAATACAGACAAATTTATCCCCATGATGTCAATGTTAATCTGACATTAAGATAAGCAAAAACATTTATGCAGGAACATTTTTTGTTAGAAAAGCCTTAGCCAGCATAATTACTCACTACAGCCTTGCACAAACAGAAATGGAGAATAAGGAAAATGCAATTGAATTCAAGGGTGAAATCATAATATTGATTTCTTACTAAAACAGAATATAGTGCAGAAGAGGACTGTTAGAAAGACAGCAGTAGATGTGTGGCTCCAGTGCTAATTTTCATGGAGTTGTCTTTAGAAAAACCTAAGAGTAACTTTGTACAGTTAATGAATAAACTATGTTTTTTCTTAATTTACATAAATCGATGTTGAGTGGGGAAAAATAGAATGCCCCACAGGGGAAGAAATAAAGAGGTTTTTGCCATTTTCCTATTTTTACTAAAGGAGATGGACAGAAACAGGTAAAAACTGGCATTTTATTCTCCCCTCTGGAGAAGTGAAAAGATAGAAATTAATTTCTCCTCTCAGGGACATAATTCTACTCTTCTTTACAGTAAGGCAATTGTATATTGCACCAGACTACAAGTTAAAAAAAGCTTGTCTAGCCTTTCATGACTAACATAAAATTTGTCTTATCAAGAAAAACTGTGATGAACCTTGAGGGATATATGATGTACTGGATGCATAAAACATACCGTGACTCTTTTGTATGAACAGTCATTAAAAGAAAATGATTGGAGAGAATGGAGAGGAAGGGTCTGGTTTATTAAAATTTTCTTAACACCTTGTTTTCAGGTTTGTTTTTGGTTTTGTTTTTTTTTAATAGTAGCAAAGGCACTATTAGAAAAAGGTGCTACAGCAATGAGTTCTTTATGTAAGTGATTGGAGACAGCCTACAATCAAATTAGTAAACTGCTAGCTTTGCAACTAAGTTCATTGCAATATGTGCCTACGGGCAAGATTTTAACTCTCAAAAAGCCTACTTGTAGATGAAGATTCCTAGATGTTTTAGCAGGATATTGCACTACAATTACACAATTGTAATGTAATTATGTAATTACATTAAATTACAATACAATACAATACATTACAATTGTAATGTAATTGTGTAGTTACATTACAATATTCAGAGAGTTTAGAGGGTCTCAAAATCTGATCTTATCTGCTCAGGTGAGATTAAACTGAGGGAGCCCTAATTAGGTGATCTCAGGCTAAAAGAACCCGTAAGTTTTTACTTATTTTGAACTTAAACTAAGTGACCGCAGAAACTGTGAAGAGGGAGTTCAGATAACTCAACTAGAAGGGGAATGTTGAATGTCTGTGGCAAGTGTGATAGAGGTCCTGAGAGAACAGAAATTTTGCTTAGAGTTTAGGAATTTATAAGGAGTGATTAATGGGACAGGAGACAGAGAGGAAAACAAAAACAAAAACAAAAACATTGGGAAAGAATTAACGTCATCAAAGAACAGCATCAGCACTCAAGATATAGCATGAAATCTCCCATACTCTTTCTCTAGTGTTAAGATTTGATAAAATCTCACTTCAGTGTATCTTCATGAGCTTTGTTCCATTGTAGCAGACAGGATCTGCATGGCTTATCTTGATAGTAAACTCACTCATTAGGTTATATAATGTGTTACTCTCTGTGTGCTTCTAAATGCCATGATTAGCCAAAATACCTATTTGCCCTCACTGTATGGTTTCCTTTGCTGATGTCCTTTAAGGCCATCTGGTGAATAGATGGGGAATGAGGCAGGGGGACAGTGGGCTGAGCTACTCATTGGTATCCTGGCCTCCTTCCCTGTTTGCTTCCCCGGTCAGCTAAGAGAGCCCTCACTGCTGCTGTGATGATGAATACATAGAACTGATTGTTTCCTAGCAACACTGAGGACACATCTAAGATCTGTCTGGATTCACAGACTGAACTACGTCCGCCAGGTTTATTCTGAACTGGCTTAATCCCATACAAACATAACCAAGACAGGGTGGCAGTGCTGCCTTTCATCACTCTATACCTAAAGCCCCAGGATTTTTAAAACTGTTTGAAAATAGACAGCAATTTCCTGAGGGGAAAAAAAAATTCTCTGCTGGTGGAATTGGGTAGCTGAACTGCTTCGGTAAGAACAGGCTAAGAAACATTCTTCTTAATATTTGATCATGGAAGGATTAAGAGGCTGCATGCTCAAGGCATCAACTTTTGTGGATCTGTTTTCTGTGGATCGCTGAACTTCATTTTTTACATAGGAACACTGGTTGATTAACTTAACCTGAAGCCCGCTAGCTAGTAGGGTGCTTAGAAGTTAATGAGCAGCAGCAAGGGGTGAGCCCTTATAAACTGGCAGCAGGTAGAGGACGCAGCTGAGGGGGCATTGCTGCCCCAATGCTATCCTGACTGAACATTCCAGCTGCCTCAAGCACTCGCATTTGTGCACGGCACAGAGATCGTACCAAGAAAAACTCATAAAGAAAAGGAAGGCATTGGCAGCTGAATAATCCCTCAAGAGCACATTCACTTCCAGCAAAAAAACCCACAACTTTGCTTCCTGACAAGGCCCCAGATTCTTTGGAATATGTGGTGGTTTGCTACTGTACCAACTAATGCCCTAGGTAAAGGAGATTAATAGATCAGTGAAGACAATATCCTCATGGCCTTTGCCAATGTCACAGTCTGTGTGGGCCTCTCTAGCTCCATGTGATTCATCTCTGTGTAGATAAAACAAATTGTTTTTCATTTGAAAGGATACAGTTAGTTTGCAAAGACATTTATTGTCTGTACATCAGCCCTGCTTTTTCCAAGTTGTATTTTTAAAATAATAGTATTATATTAATTTCAATGTGAGAAAATTGAAATGAAATCATAATAATATATTTTTTTTAAAATTACATGGATTAATATACTACTGAACTGCAGGCACTACTGCTGAGCTCCAGCCAGTGTGCATAAAATTGGTGAGTTTATATCCTTAATAAGCAATTATTTTGAAATTCTAGCTTCTGTCTTTGTTGATAAGGAGAAAATGATGGATGTAATTTACTTTTAACCTAATGTAGTTTGAAGTTCTGACATGATAAGAGCAGAAGAAGTCATCAGTTATTATACCTGCAACTCAATTTTAAGATCCATATACCTTAACATTTTTTTGGAAAATACTGATAAACTCATTTAGATTGGCCTGATAGTTAAAGGTGAGGCCTGCAGAGGTCTAGCTAGAGATGTTTTTTCATAACTCATTGTTTTTATAGAATAATTTGTTTCTTTATCTCCTCTGAAGTGAAATGCTATACATATATAAAAATGACAGAAATTATGTTTGCAATAAAATTCTTTAAAGCATAAATCTCCTTAAACTAAAATTTATTTGAGAATCTTTAAATGTTAATTGCATTGAATTCCTTCTCATTTAGAAGCTAGTCTTCTTTGAAGGAAGGGCATGGGGTAGGGACAACCAACCAAAAAAACCTGAGCATGTCTGCTAAAATGTATCCATAAATCAGGTCACTAATGAGAAAAAAACTAGAAATAATTGCAAAGCTTGGAATGTATTGGCACTCCTTGTTTAAACAGATATGCAAATATTGTATAAAACCCGTGAAAATTGCCTAAGATCTAGAATACTCCTGTAAGTGGGTATGCCTTTTCTGCAAATAGTTTAAGCTAGCTATGTATTTTGCTATAAGATGAATGTGAATGCTAAGTAAATAGATTAAATAATCTTTATTAGCTAAAGAAAAAGCCTGATTTAACCAAGAAGTTCCTCAGTGCTAGTCAGCAATTTTAGACTTGTATATTGGATATTATTAAGATGATTGATTTTGCAAACGTTGAGAAAATATGAATTGCGACTGAGTATTTTTAATTAGATCGCAAATATCAGAAGACAGTTTTTAAAAAACCATTCGAGCAATATTCTGGATTCTTGGGACTGCATTGCACACAGGTGATTCTTAACCAGCTCCTAATGCACCAGTTCTGTGCATGGCTGCCCCTTGTCTCTGACACGGATGTGCTGATAAAAACCTCAGCAGAGCTGGAACATTGCTTTGTTCCCCACAGCACGATTAGAGATGACTAAGTAGATTCTCACACAGTTTCTCTGGAGGCAAATTCATGCTTAGCAGCTTTAGTATCAAGAATGTGCACAAATGGTTAAAACACATTCTCACAGCTCTTTCTTCATCACAGCTGCACTGTGCTACAGAAGGGGCAACACAGAAAACGTAGCCTAAATTCAAGTTTTCAAAGGATAAGTGAAAAATGAATGTCAAAATTCTGAGAAGTTTCCATAAACTTATGAAAACTTATGTCCAAACAAACATGCTTAAAAGTCTCTTTACTTCACAGAAGGAGAATATGAAAGCAAACATCTTTTAGAATGGATCTTATACTTCCAGACTTGCATAAAATCTACCCCAGATTTTAAATCTAAATCTATGATTTAGATACCAGGCATCTCTACTAACTGTTTCACTTCAGTGATATTGCTTGAATATACATAACACTCATTTTAGATTAAATATTTACCTTCTCTTCTATTACTTCTAAGAGTGCTAGGTGAAATGGATCATCCCCTTTTGTGAGCCCTGCTGAATTATGCTGTAATTTTAGTTACTACCGTAAGATCTTGGCAGAGAAAGGCAGAAGTACCAAATAAATATGTGTGTATGTTATAAATAATTAGTGTCTGTCTTCATGAAAAATGATGAGCATAAGAGTTGCAGTAAGGCTGCTGAATGGAAAGAGAATAGGACAGAGGAACTTGCCATCAGCCCACTGTTTTCTATTATGACAGTGTCAAATGGGATATCTGAAGCAATGGAAAATATGGTCAACACCATGAGAGAAAAAAGAGACGGGTATTTCAGCATTCTGAGAAGATAGTTATTCCTGCTTCTTACAGATTATTCCTCTGGGTTGACAGGCCCAGATTACTGATCTGGTTCTAAGGATGCAATGAAGAAGGAACAGAAATCTGGCTGGCCTTGGTGCAGAGCCACCTGAAGCTGAAGTCACAGCACGTGAGCCCAGCTGTACCATCCTCGAGACATGCCGGAGCCACGAAGCGGCGCTGCTGCTGAGACGTGGCTGGCATGGAGCTAACAGATCCTTCCAGGCCTGACCTTGGGTGGCATTGCTCTGTGCTTGCAGAACTGGGAGGGTTAAGGGGCAGCTTGAGAGGTATCTCAGTGCTTTGCAGCACTTAACTCAGCTCTGAAGATCTAGCCTCTGCTAGACCTCAGATGATTCTTGCAGGATCACAGGAATGTCTCATTGCTGCACAGCTCCTAGTGGGCCACGGGTTGCCAACTCTTGGCTGGCTGGACAGGGCTACATGGACAATTACCCAGTCCACTTCCTTGCTCTAAAAGAGGAAAAAATATTAAAATGGCAGAAAAGTGATTCAGAAGTTGAAAATTTATGCTTCCTTGTTGTGTTATTGCACTGGTTTTGTTGTGTATTTATTCTGATTAGACTAATTGTAGGATTTATTAATTTTTTTCCCTGTCCAGAAGTATGAGTTTGACTATCCAGGATTTCACAAACTAGCTATAACCAGAGATAGGACACAAGGAGCAGTTCTGCTACTGGTACCAAAATCACTTAGTTTCCTAGCTGGTTCATCTTGTCCATAAAGTAAGGACTAAACAGTTTACCAAATCTAATGGACTAATTTTGATCCAGAATAGTTTGGCTGAGAGCTGTGCAGCTACAACACTAGCTTTGGCCTTAAGATTTTCAGTCATCTTCCAATATATTTCAGACTTTTACAGGAGAAAGCTTAATTTTTTTTAAACTACTGTGAAATATTTGGTGTTTTATGAAATGTGGGAACAGATATTCTGAAGTGGATCTTATGGTGAAATGCATGTCCTTGTGTGAAGAGGATGTGTTTCAACGATACAGCCACTTCAGTTCTTGTTTGCTTCTCTTATTTTAAAGTTACAGCTGTTTCTCTGAAAGTTTTGAGCTATGTGGCATAGTGAGAATTCATTTTGACTACACTTCCAAGATGCCTAAATAGAAAATTCAAGAAGGAACTATTTGGTAGGTTGCCTCCAGTCACATGTGTCCTTTCACCTGTTCGGAGCTTCTCTCAAAGAAAACTGTACACACTTTATCAGTTTTCAGTGACCTGAAATTGTTAATTTCCTTCTCTTCCTAGTTCCTTAACCCTTTCATTTTGAAAGCATTACTGGAATATAATTTCTTGCACAAATACTGTATTTTATCATGGTGAAAAGTTAAAAAAAACAAGCCAGAGATTCATATCATTTTCAAACTGAAGTGTAATATGCAACCACAGGAACAAAAAGTTGTGATCAACTTGTCGCATCTCAGTTTTTCTTTGATGAATAGATAATATAGTCATAATCTGAGAGCATCAAGAATATGTAGCCTCTCTTTTTCTATTTTTGAAATTGCTCAGGAAAGAGTGTTTTGACAGACACCATTGTTAATGCTTTTTCTTCTTGTACTTACTGAGGACCCCCTGTTTGCTGCAGCTATATCTTAACTGAATAATATCAGTGTTTTAATTTGGCTTTTTAAGGCTGTGCGTGTTAAGTTTTCATTTACACTCAAGTCAGGTCGGATCATATGAGGACACGGTTTTCCTTAAGGATTTCCCTAAGTGCTTTACCTAGGTTATCTAAAGACATTAGGACATCATTTGTTTTTTTAAAAGTTTAAGTGGAATTTTGGTGTTTAAATGCTTAATAGGATTAAAGACACTCTCACATCAAAATAGTGAATTTTCCTTTCTTCTGCATCTTCCACGTCCTACTCTCTCCCCTTCATCCATGGTTGTCTAAATTGCTTCTCAATTTAATTCACAGAGAAATGACTTTTAAACCCTGAAAAAAAAATATTAAAAAATTAAAGCGGATTTTAAAATATCTCAGTTGAAAAAGTACCTTGTCAACGTTTTCTCATTGGGTTTCTCGCCAAAAGACGTCTGGGATTGACTTCACTTGGCCATGTCAGTGCAAAACATCTCTGGAAACGTTTCCCCAAGAGTATACATTCCCCTGTGGCTTTGAAATGCTAATTTCAAGATAATCTAATTAGGCTAATGACTTGCCCACCACCGTGCAAGAAAGTTGGGCAAAATTTCCCTGCCTCCCAGTCTTGCATTTCTTTTTATTTTATTTTATTTTATTTTATTTTATTTTATTTTATTTTATTTTATTTTATTTTATTTTATCAGGCTGATGCTAAACAGCAAAAAGCACAAACTTTGATTTCAAGGAAGGAAAACACTCTGCAAAGAGGTAGCTGCTTAGAAGTCAACCATGCCATGCATTTGAGGAGATATTAAAAAGAAAATAGGTGTTGATAGCGAAGCCATAATGCATACTTACATATGGATTACCTTTCGCCTGTGTCTCAACAGCATTAAGTCTTCATTCAGCAGCACACAGATCTTGTAAATGTTAGTGCAATCGGCTGACACAATAAGGCATGCAAGGGTGCAGCTCTGATCTACCAATCCAGTTAATCTCTATGCTTTGGTCATTTACAGGGAGGCTCGCAACCCTAGGAGTAGAGAAATGCATTTTCAACCCCTTGCAAAACGGAACTCGCTGGAATTTGTCCAAATGTTTTGAAGCTGCAAATTCAACTTGAAGTGCTGACTCAGAAAAGATGAAAGAAACCTGAAGGTGTGCAAAGCAGACTCTGTGAACTTAATCTCAAATTTCATTAACTTAGAATCAAGATCTTCCTGTTAAGCAATTACTTCTTTGGCTTTTTGCATTTACTGAGCTTACATGGCAGAATTACAGAGCAGACTGAAAGATATCACATCACTAAAAATACTGAGTTGCAAGATAGTAGAAAACCTGTTACAGAGCTGCGTTGGAGAACTTTTGTTTGCCTTTCATCGACAGATGAAGCCTATAAACAACAACAACACCACTTTTTTTTTTATGACAGATTCTTCTCAGGTTCGTGATTGTTAGTTCTATTTACTAGATGATAACTCATTTGCTTATGATGTGCCAGTCTGACGCTCTTTTATTTAAGATTGTTCTCAGTAATATGTTTCTCATTTCACTTTCAGTCACAACATTTCCCCTCCTATCGGACTGAACTACAACCTACAACGTTTTTTGTTTCGGGATTTCTTTAGTAATTTTCCCCACTTCTTTTCGTTGCTGTCGCTGTTACTGTCGCGAGAAGACACTCATTTCTGTAGTGCGCTGTACCGTACCTCCCCCGTCGGAAGGGCCGGGGAGCGACGTTGCCGTTCCGCGGACAACTGGGCGGCCGGCGGGCGGCCTCGCACGGAGCCCCCGCCGGCAGGCAGGGCGCTGGCCCGAGGGCATGAGCCACCACCAACTGGGCTTTCATCGCCACGGCACTGACCAGCGGCTGAGCGGGAGCCCTGTCGGGCTATACGGGGGTCCCTCCCGAGACACACACGAGCGCTTCCTCCTGTGCTCCCGCTTCCCTGCGCCCGCACGTCCGGTACCCGCTCCCCGGGAGCCCCCAGCAGCTCGCTGCGGCGGCCGGGCAGGGCGAGCGTCGAGCCTCACTGCCAGGGCTGCCCTGTCTCGGCGGTGCCCGGCCGAGCCCCGCAGGCGCCGCTCCCTCGGGTGGCCAGCGCCTGCCTGCAGGCGGCGATCGGCACC
>VWZV01006332.1:0-10845 GCA_013397155.1 Irena cyanogastra | reverse complement strand
TTTTTTTTTTTTTCCTTCCTTAAGCCGCTTAAAAGTTTCTCCTGAGACGTTGCAGTTGCTTTGGAGGCGGTCAGCTGCGGCCCATTTCGCTCGGGAGGAAAAAAAAAAAAAAGAAAAAAAGAAAAAAAAAGAGAAAGAAAGAAAAACCACAACAAAATGATCCAAACCTAGCAACCAAAACATTGCCATGTGCTCCGTGGCAGTAGGGGAGGGGCCGAGAGCATCAGCCAGCGGCAGTCGCTGCTGGGGAAAACAGCATCTCGTCGCAGACTGGGAAGGGACAGGCTCTTCCCTCCTCCGGGCGAGCCCCGGCGTGGGTAAGCACGACTTTCTAATCTGAGAAGGTCTGAGTGCCACGGCCNATATATATAAAAGTATATATATATTTCCTGTTTATTTTTGTGTATTCTGTGTTGCTTGTAAGTAAAAGGGAATGTGAAATATTTGTGTCACGTGAATGTAAGCGTCCAGTAATTTCTGAACTTCAACGGCTTAAAGGAAAATAGTGCATTTGACAACCTCCGATATGTAGCTGGTTTTCTGAAAATCTTATTTGGCCTCATTTTAGCAATTAAAGTGATCTTTGATCTTATCTCTTCTTTGATCACTCCTAACCACACGTGTCCTAGATGTTCCCAAAGTGCGGAGTGTCAGAGGACTTAGCCTAGAGCGATTAGGGAGACGAAACTGCTCCTGAGCACTCAGGTGCCCGGTGACTTTGGGATCACTCCGCTCCGCGGGTGGGCCTGGGCAGAGCTGCCGGGCACGCCGGGGCAGGGAGCGGGGACGGGAGGGCCCGTGAGCGCCGGCGGTGTGCGGGGATTGCTGCTGTGCCCATCACAGGAGGGGTTTGCTCCTCTCAGCGCCTCCTTCCTTGAATCCTGCCGAATTCGGGTCGACTCCTCCACGTTTTGCATTTTTCCAAATAACTTTTCTTTTCTTTTCTTTGTAAAGCTTCCTGTAAACTCCGCGGCAAAGGTCTCAGCTGGGACAGCGTGGCCGCCCTCCGGTCTCGCAGGATATACTGCGCAGGGTCCCCGCTGCTCCTCGGCGGCTGGCTCCTGACTTCGGGGTGGGACGGGACGGGGCCACCCGACTTCCTCAAGAGCCCCAGTACCTGGAAGCAGGGTACACCCCGAGCCGCATGAGACAGGGAGGCCAGAGGGGTGCCCCTTCTGTGCTCGCTGTATCCACTTGGCCCGCCCGCGCTGCAGGGCTGCGGATGGCAGGGGTACGAGGGCAGCCGCACCGCGCGTCCCTCCCGCTTGGGAGCCCTGGAGCCTGGAAGCGCAACTGCCTTAGGCTGGCAGCAGCAGGCGAGACGCGCCGTTTCCCACCTCTGCCCCGTTTCCCCGCGCTGTCTCCGTCCGCTCCTTCCGAGGGCAGGACGCTGGGGAGCGGCCCCGCACCCCCGCCACCCTCCCCAGGACAGGGGCTCCGCCGGGGCGGCGCGGGCCATCGCTGCTTCGGCAGCCGCCACCACCAGCCTCTCACCTCTCACCTCGGCCGCTCTCTGTGCCGTGGCGTGACNCCTCCCCCCTGCCCCTCCACTGCCCGCGCCTCTCCCTCCGGCTGCGGCCGGGAGCCGGGGCCGCTTTCGGCCCGGGGAGGAGGGAAAGGCTCCGGGCCGGATTCCAGCACTGGGCCGGCTGCCGCTTACCCCTGCGACGGGTTGCCTGGAATGAATGCTTGACCAAATATATATATATATATATATATAAAAGTATATATATATTTCCTGTTTATTTTTGTGTATTCTGTGTTGCTTGTAAGTAAAAGGGAATGTGAAATATTTGTGTCACGTGAATGTAAGCGTCCAGTAATTTCTGAACTTCAACGGCTTAAAGGAAAATAGTGCATTTGACAACCTCCGATATGTAGCTGGTTTTCTGAAAATCTTATTTGGCCTCATTTTAGCAATTAAAGTGATCTTTGATCTTATCTCTTCTTTGATCACTCCTAACCACACGTGTCCTAGATGTTCCCAAAGTGCGGAGTGTCAGAGGACTTAGCCTAGAGCGATTAGGGAGACGAAACTGCTCCTGAGCACTCAGGTGCCCGGTGACTTTGGGATCACTCCGCTCCGCGGGTGGGCCTGGGCAGAGCTGCCGGGCACGCCGGGGCAGGGAGCGGGGACGGGAGGGCCCGTGAGCGCCGGCGGTGTGCGGGGATTGCTGCTGTGCCCATCACAGGAGGGGTTTGCTCCTCTCAGCGCCTCCTTCCTTGAATCCTGCCGAATTCGGGTCGACTCCTCCACGTTTTGCATTTTTCCAAATAACTTTTCTTTTCTTTTCTTTGTAAAGCTTCCTGTAAACTCCGCGGCAAAGGTCTCAGCTGGGACAGCGTGGCCGCCCTCCGGTCTCGCAGGATATACTGCGCAGGGTCCCCGCTGCTCCTCGGCGGCTGGCTCCTGACTTCGGGGTGGGACGGGACGGGGCCACCCGACTTCCTCAAGAGCCCCAGTACCTGGAAGCAGGGTACACCCCGAGCCGCATGAGACAGGGAGGCCAGAGGGGTGCCCCTTCTGTGCTCGCTGTATCCACTTGGCCCGCCCGCGCTGCAGGGCTGCGGATGGCAGGGGTACGAGGGCAGCCGCACCGCGCGTCCCTCCCGCTTGGGAGCCCTGGAGCCTGGAAGCGCAACTGCCTTAGGCTGGCAGCAGCAGGCGAGACGCGCCGTTTCCCACCTCTGCCCCGTTTCCCCGCGCTGTCTCCGTCCGCTCCTTCCGAGGGCAGGACGCTGGGGAGCGGCCCCGCACCCCCGCCACCCTCCCCAGGACAGGGGCTCCGCCGGGGCGGCGCGGGCCATCGCTGCTTCGGCAGCCGCCACCACCAGCCTCTCACCTCTCACCTCGGCCGCTCTCTGTGCCGTGGCGTGACCCCACGGGCCGGACCCCGGAGGCTCCAACGCCGGGGCGGCAGCCACACTGCCGCGGGCAGCTCCACCGCATTGCCCTCCTTCTTCCCGGCGTCGCGGCGCTGCACCAGCCACGGCGGAAGAACCAGCCTAGAACTCCGTGGGACTGTTTCTCTGAGCAGTTTTACGTTTGTCACTCCTTCTGCTGCCTCCTTTTTAGTTTTTTTTTCGTCCTTTGCAGTATATTTTATAATATGGAAGAAACGACCTGCTTTAAAAAATAGAGTTTTTTGTTTCTGTACTGTGATTTTGAAATTCTTAATTTAATTTCCACCCATAAATCCAACCAAATCAAATACCTAAAAACCAACCAACCAGTCTAGTGTTTTTTAAAATAAGTTTTGCATTAAATCAATATTTAATTGATTTAGTTAGTTCGTTGCAGTATTTTATGTGGTCCACTAACAAGCAACATCCTTGCAGTTTAGACAGGTTAATTTCAGTTTTAAAGGTCCTATGTAAGTTCAAAGAATGAATAAAGAAAAATCTAAATAGAAAGCAAAAAGATTTTGTTTTAAACAGAGCACAGAAAACTGAGTTTTAACAACTTGAGTCAGTTGTGAATATCAAAGATGAATACAGACATAAAGGTTTTAACCTTATCTTCCTTTAAAATACCTCTTCAGACTGTTGTAAAACAAGAATAGTTCCATAACTCTAGATTTTCTCAGCTCTTTGGCTCCAGCTGAGGCTGAATTTGGGACTGAATCATACATCCAACAAGAAGTGCTGGCAGAGAAATTGAAGTATACTGCAGTATACTTACACTGGCCAACAGTATTTATGGTTGGGACTGGAGGGATGAACACATAGGAATAAGAAAAAGACATGTAGGCTTGAGGTGGTTTCATCCAAACTGCAAAACAGGTTTTGAGACCATAAAATTTAATCTGTTTAAATAGAGATTTTCAAGATAAAACTCTTGATACGCCTTTCTTTCCCCTCTCAGTCCCATCCTGACAGCAACATGCTGTGTGTCTGGTAAAAACAAGAAAATCCCTCAAAACAATGTCCCTAAATATACCTACAGTTAAAATATCTGGTCTCTAGAATCTGTTTTCAGGACAACATTGTGAATCTTGCACTAAAACACAGAGAAAAGTGATTCATCCCCAGAGAGATTAAACAAAATTACGCAAGTGAATTTCTATTTCATGGCTGCCCAGTTTTAACAGAGATTCTGTTTTAACAGTAGAGATGACTATGACCCCTTTATATGTGGTTGGAGAAAACTCAAAATAGCTATAATGTAGCATGCAAAGGGTCCTGTTGGTGTTCCACAGAATCTAGAAACTATCACATGTCTCAGAGTTTTGGAAGTTACAGTGTCTTCTGTATTTTTGGATCTTAGTCCAAGTTTGGGTATACGCTGCTATGAGCTCACCTTACCTTGCTGCTCACAGCTGAGCTCGTGTTCTCTCTGAGTAACTTCAGTGTGACTTCAGGGGTGATTTCACAGCACGAAATATCTTCTGTTGGACTGGAAGCAAAAAACATCCTTTCCACAGCAAGAATGTACTCTAAACTATATAATGTACTGGGGTAGTTCCTTGACTTGGGCAGTGAGTGAGAGAACATTCACTTACCTCTCTTGACTAAAAAAATGGTCAAGCACACAGAGAACCCTACTTACCTGTGGCCACAAGTTCCAGCCTTGCAAATATCTGTGTCAAGTTAGTTTGGCAGACTGTCAATATTGTCCAGAAGAATGAAGATGAGGGATAGGAAACAGATGCATTATAAAATATTTTAAAAATTACTAAACCTGAAAAAAATTTGATAGGGCAACAAAAAACCCAACCCAACTCAACTCAAACTCAGAACTCTACAAATACAGCCCTTCCCCCACCTGCAAAAATCAGAGGCGTATATATGGCCATCCAGATAGTTTCTGAAATCTTCACAGAACTGTTTAATATAGTGAGTTCTTTCTTAAGAAAACCCAAAACATTTCTTGCAAAAAAACCCCAAACTGTAAGAAATTGAAAAAGGTACAAGAGTCGTGTTGAAAATGCTAGCTAGCACAAGCAGAGGTCAGTATTTCCTCCTATCGTAATGACATCTTTTTTTATTGTTTGTACCAAAAGGCACTTGAAGCATCTTTTGCTATTAAGCAGAGTCAATATAATCCTTTCAAATCGACTTTCACATTTCAGAGCTATTTACACCCACTGCTGAGCCACAGCTTATGTACACAGGAGCAATGCAAATGATGCAAGATAAAGGTGTTGTCTGTGGCCTATTCTAACTTGTACCTTGTTCCTACCTCTTGGCATTCCTGCTGTGCTTAGTTTGGTGGGCAGATATAGGTCTAATGGATTTGGTACAGAATGCACTGAAGTGAGTATCATACAGCATATGCTACACCATTTCAGTCATATCCTCACTACTGAGTGCCATGTGTAACCCAGTCTTTAAAGGGAAATCTGCTTGGTGAGGCAGAGTTGACTTATACTGTAGTCTTTTTATCAAATGGCTCAGAGAGAAAGTGTCCTTGTTTGGTATCAAAACACGTGCCAAAAGATACATACATATATATATATATTTACACACACATATGTATACAAAGTATATATACAATGGTCATCTGCTTGAACTGCTGTTGCCCAAGCACAAATTTTTGAACCAAAGTGAGTTGTGAAATATATGGAAAGCTATTAAAATTTACATGTAAATATTATGTCTTTGGAGTCAAGATCTCAGTAGATGACAATTTTTGGTTGGACTTTGGAAGAATACTTCCAGATGAAGTGAAGGTGGTTTGGGTTTGAAGACGCCCAAACAAATCAAAACAGCATCTGGACCACGCTCAGAAGTGCTGCCTGTACTCAGGTTTGGATGGTTGCCTTTAACCAGACCAATCTCAGACAGAGACTGTGGCATAGTCATGTCTTACACAGACAAAATACTCGGCTGGGTGTTGCCTCCAAATTGATGGCATTCAGTTGCCATCATCTTCCAGCCCCTTTGCCTGTCTACCCAGAAGTGGTGAAAACATGAGGAAAGTGCAGGTAAAAGCCCTGGGGGAGAGCTACTGATGATAGACTTTGGGACTCTCTCTAGAGGAGTTTTTTTGAAATTTCAGTGTCCACAAGGCAAGAAAGAAGCAATCAGACAGTGAAAGCATTCAGGACAGAGAATCAGCTCAACTTGTTTTCTTGAAGAAGACTTGGTACTGAAGCATATTTTCAGAAACTTATGCTCTTGGAATGAAGACAGCTGCTGTCTCACATTGGACAAAGGCCAGCACTGCACCAAAGAGGGTCTGATTGTGTCCATTGAAAATTGCCCACAGCACGTTTTGCTCTTTGTCTTTTCTGTACCCAGTGCTAAGAGCCACTGCCAGCTTTGTGGAAGCCAGTAGCTCTTTTCCATCTGCCTTCCAATGCTTATCCATTGTCAATTTCCCAGCCCCAAGAAACAACAACATCAGAAAAAAAGTCAGAAAATTAATTGGATCAAGTCTTCCTGTTGAAGAATACTATTGACTTAGAAGAATTTCAGAAGACATGAATTCTATCTATTATTTCTTGAGCCAGCTGATATGATACCTTATTGTGACATAGTTAAGTGCACATGGATTCAATCAAAATACCATAGAGGTCAAAGAGGCAATTTCCCCCACTGTACTTCAATTACAGACAATTTTGTGAAAATCCTTGAGCTAGTTGCCTGAAAATGTAATTTTCAGTAGCCCTCAGGATTTATTTCCCCTATTTCCCATTCACAAGTCAGATAATTTCTCAAAAATGCTGAGTTAAAGTTTTCTAGATTTTTGAGTGACTACCATTAAATTGCTGTGAGATGTCTTTGAAGCACCATTATCATCTGCAGTTTCATAGGATTTTTAAAAAAATCAGGTTTTCACAGATTTCTAGCCCGGCTTCAGCAAGGGAGACAGAAGGGACCAATCATTCTTTCTCTCTCTTTTTCTCTCTCTCTCTCTATCTCCTTACTATTAGTAAAAACAGTTGCTTTTTTAGAAGGAATAGGCAAAACAATGCTTCCTGATGGATTTCAAGTATGTGGAATGTTTCTGAGCATATTACAAACTTCCACGGCATGACAGCATAATGTGATTTGTTGTAAAAGGTTACTGTAGCAATATAAAATGAATATGAGTTATTGAAATGAAAGACAGGTAATGTCTAGTCTTACATAAGTTTAATCTTCTGCTTTATGAGCCATTCAATGGAGAAAATTATTTCAAGCAATACAAAGTAGCAGCCATGTTTAGTGACTTATGACGCAGACATAGTTTACACGTTGTTAACACTGACATTATGAAATTATGCAAAAATAGCCACATCACTCCCACCAAAAGAAATTTTCATATCTGAATATTTAATTTGACAATATTTATGAAGAATATGTGAATAACAAATAGATAAATTACATGTGCAATTGAAGTATTTTGTAAATAAAAAATGTTTTCTATTTACTTGCGCTATCCAAATCAGTCTATTGAGGCCCTAGGAAACTTTATTGGGCTGCTGAAGACAAAGGTGATAACTTGCTAAGAGAGAAAAGTAACAGTGGGTTATGAAATAATCATAAATCACCTGCACGGCAGCAAGCCGAGAACTTCAACAGCCTTCTGATATGTCACATAGACTGCATTTATTTTTCTCTAATACCTAAAGCTCAAGTCATGAGTTGCCTCTTCAATTTGAAAACATTTCTGTTCTCAGCATCTGTATTTTCCTAAAAAAAGAAAAAGCAAAGGATAGTGACATATACCTTGGAAGAAGAAATAATTACATTTCATTCAAAGAACTTCCTCCAGATTTTGACAAAAAGAAAGAGAGGAAAAAGAGGATCTTATTTCATTCATTATTCAATCAAATTTTACTGCTGTGTTTCAACAAGTATGGATGGTGATGATAAACATTCTCCTTGAGTGAAAAGCTTTTTTTTAATGGAGCAATTGTATTTTTTCTTTCATTTCCTGGGTGGATTTTTGGACTTATAGTATGCATAAGATAAGTACCTGTAATAGTAAAGGGAAATAATGTAACACAGAGTAGATACAGTAGAGAGCAAAATAATTCACACATATAAATTCCAGCAGTCTTTACAGACGGCGTAAAGACTTGCATATTTTTTCCTTTTGTTGTCTTTTTGTAATCTACTTGTAGAATTTTACCAATTTGGTCTTGTAACATAAAATAGCCTGGTAAATCTACAGTTTTAGAGCCAAATACTATGATTAGTATTCTGAAAGGCTGCTGGGTTTTGACATCACAACTTCTGAATAGGGGTAGTTGCTGCTTTAGTGAAAATTTGTCAGTAGGACTGTAGAGCATATCCATACCACACACTGCACATCTTCTGGAATTCATTCCAAAGGGAAGTGCGTGCAAAGTGCCAGCCTCTCCAAACGGGGTAATCTTGTCTTTGTTGCATTCAAACTCCAGAGAGCTGAGGCAGGTTAAGCTACAGGTATGACAGCTGAAGTACCCCTGACATGAATACTGCAAAGGTCAATATTAGGGCCCACTTGCTCTTTGCCTTTAAGTAGAAGATGAAGGGAGAAAATAAAATCTTTCTGCTTCCTTGCTACTGCATCCTCCTTTTCCTGAGGAAGCAGGTAAAAAAGCAAAAAGGGACCATGTCTGAGGAAGCCTAAATTCAGAATCTAGAAGCAGCCACTTCTATTGTATATTGAAATTGTAATTTGAAATTTTAAAAAATGCATTTAATTCAGATCTAAAAAAAAAAAATCTATTACTTTAAAAAAAGTTAGTTCTAGTTTAACAAGATCTGATCCAGACTAGGCGGTGATTGGTCAAAGGTTGGACTCAATGGACTTGGAGGTTTTTTCCCAATCTTAGTGACTCTGTGATTCTGTAATTGAGCTATTACTTTGTGGTAGCACTTTAGACCCCTGTTGGTGAAGGTGGTGTGACTGTTCTGTGGGACTGCTTAGAAGCTCATCAGGAGACAGTCAGAAGGGCAAGAGATAGGCAGCAGATCCAGTAGGAAATGAGTTTTGGCTTGAACTTGCCTGACAACCTAAAAGACTGATAAAAAGAGTGCTGTTCCCCAAGCTTGAAGATATTCTTGTGATTGGGATCACAAGGCACAGCAAACAAGACATATTTGATCCTTTGATGTCGGTAATGGTCAGGACAGTCCATGCAGACTTCTCCTCTTCTATTTCACTGCAAAATAAAAAAATTGACAGGAAGATTCCTGTCAAAAAAACCTTTTTTTTTTCTCAGTGTGTACAAGAGAAGAATGCAGGAGAATATTAACAATTAATCCCTGTCCTCAACCAGACATAAGTTTAATAAAAAAAAATAGATTACAGCAGGATGAAATTCAAATGTTAAACAACCCAGGGATATAGTCAATCTCTGGAAGAAGGGATGAATTGCATGCAGCACTAATGTCAGATGAAGAAAGCATCAGTTATCATACACATCATTCATGCTGGCATTTTAAAAAATCAGATAAAATTGGATTTTTAAAAAATGTTTTGACAGTGTTCTTATACTATTGATTTTATATGTTAAGGATATAATTTAATAAAATTTTTGAAATTAATAATAGTTTGCATGAAACAGGTGTCAATAGTGATGCCTGAGGCAAAATTCCTGTGTCTCAGGATATAAAATTTTGTATACAAGAATTTTTGGTGAGACATCTCAGGGGAGCAGATGGACCAGGATACTCTGGGAAAAAAAGTACTGAATTCTTTTCTCAGAGCAAAATTTTTCATCTTAACATTCATGGCCACCATGAGTGGAAGGGAAGGAAGGAAGGAAGGAAGGAAGGAAGGAAGGAAGGAAGGAAGGAAGGAAGGAAGGAAGGAAGGAAGGAAGGAAGGCTGCTCCTATTCTGCTGCTAAATGTCAGGAAACTAATAATTTGGATTAAATACTCAGTCCAAGCAAGAGAGAGTCACATAGTTTAGCTAAGCGTAGATTAAAGACCAGCAGCTGGGCTATCTGCCCACACTGAACCAGAAGCCTGTGACTCTTCAGGTTTCTCTCTTTCTACTTGTCAATTTCATCCTTTGTAACTCAGTTTTACACAGTTATTTCTACCAACACACATGGACTACACCCCAATCACCATGTTGGTAAAAATAAAACATTGTAAAAAAACGTAAAAAGAAAAAAAAGAAGAAGAAAGAAAAGTATGCATTTCATCTTACTGTGTATGGCAATTTTTAGGGTTGTTATGTTCCAGTTTTTCATGACTGTGATACTCTGCAGCTTAGAATACATCCCTCAAGAGATGAAAGATTTTTATCTGGAGCTGGATCCAGCAAGTATTTTCACAGAATGATAGAATCTCAGAATAGTTTGGGTTGGAAGAGGCCTTTAAAGGTCATCTAATCCTACACTCCTGCCATGAGTAGGGATAGTTTCAGCAGTATCACTTTGTTCAGAGCTGCTTTGAACCTGAACTTGAATGAGCTCCAGGGATGGGGCATCTATCACCTCTCTGGACAACCTGCTCCAGTGTTTCAGAATCACAGAATCACTGAATAATAGGTTGGATAAGACCTTAGAGATCAAGTCCAACCCACGACTGAGCACCACCTCATCAACAAGACCATGGTACTGAGTGACACATCCAGTCTTTTTTTAAACTCCATCAGGGATGGTGACTACACCACCTCCTGGGCAGACAGTTCCAGTGCCAAATCACTCTTTCAGTGAAGAATTTTTTTCTGGTGTCTAGCCTAAACTTCCTCTGGCTCAGCTTAAGGCTGGGACTTCTCATTCTGACAGTGGTTGTCAGGAAGAAGAGACCAACTCCCACCTGGCTGCAGCCTCCTTCCAGGCACGTGTAGGGAGTCACAAGGTCTCCCCCGAGCCTCCTTTTCTCCAGGATAAACAATCCCAGCTCCCTCAGCCACTCCTTGTAGGACTTGTGTTCCAGAACCTTCAGCTGCCTTGCTGCCCTCCTCTGGACA
>VWZV01006331.1:0-62460 GCA_013397155.1 Irena cyanogastra | reverse complement strand
AAATAAGGAAAAAAAAACAGGAAGAAAGGGTTAGAGATGAAAGATATACAGTCACCACCCATGAATCCAGTGACAAGACTTGGTTGGTTCAATTTTGATATCTATTGGGTGAAGTGATGGTCTCAGTGCTAATCTGTCTGGGGTGGGGGAAGTGCCTGAAACACAGAATTCAATGTGTTAATTAATATGTTCAGGTGCAAGTGCCCAGGTACCTCCCTTAGGGGAGTTTAACATCGTGTATCTGTTGCAACACTGTGGATCACAGTCCTCTGGTGGAAGGCCTCAGAAATGAGTCTGGGGGTGCTTGGAGGGGTCTTTGATGGTTTACGACACCTCCAAGATGTGTCTGCTGCCTCTCATGTCAGTGTGGCTGAGCCAGTTATGCCCCATCAGAAGGGACGAAAACCCTCAGGCCTGTGTGTGAATGCTAACGTCCTGATAAATCTCCCGGGAGGCAGTTTTACACCTGAGCCTGTTTGTGTAAGGGAGGACACTGGCATGATGAAAAGCACTATTCTATCTCCACAGGGTCTGTTTCTTTTCGCCCATCTGGCTCACAGCCCTTGCTGTTGCTAAGCAAAGATTGGTTTGTCACGGTCATCCTCCGGTGGTGGATGCTCACCCCTCCACACCTGGGCTGTCCTTATGCAGATCAGAGGTTTCTCTGCACCCCCAAAACCTCTCCTCTTCCCTTTTGGCTGGGTTGTCACCTGACCTCAGCAAGGCACCCTCTGTTTGAGTCACCCTTAACCTTCCAGTCTCTCACACACCCCTGTGGTCCACCTCTACCAAAACCTTACCAGGTAACCCCAATAGAATCTAATACATAAATACATCATGGAAGTGAAAAGGAAGTACATCAGCATAAAGTTGTGCATTACCACTGGAGGATGGCCATTTTTTCTGTAACAGTGGCTGTCATTTTGCATTTGACTGTGATGATCTAACCTTGACAGAAACCCTTTTCCACACTGAAATTCAGATTTCACATTTTCCTCAGAGGACAAAAGAGTATGCCCTACACATTTTACCAGTTTCTGTCACACAGCAAATTACGTTATGGCAGATATTTACAATAAATATTCTAAATCATGCCAAAAGAAATGGTCTGTAATTTATTACTCATTTCAGGAGCAATGCTGTCCCTCCACCACAAAGAATTTCCTCATAGACCACATTCTATGCATATATTCAGCATATAATATGTATTGCATATTAGATTTTAGGTCTATCTACCAATGCATGTGCGAGGCTCATGTTTTCTCTTGCTCCTCTTTAAAACAGTGAATACATTATGTATGGGTTCCAAGTCTCAAATCAAGCTCCTACAAAAACTACAGAAAAACTTTTTTGCCAACTATCATGTTATTGTCATACTTTCCACCTTCCTAAAGTCACCTAATTGTCATGAATTAACAAATGAACACAAAATGAAGAAATTGACTGTTCGCTCAATTAATCTGAATTTTTGATTCAGATTCCTTCCTGGTCTCCAGTTCCTGAATTTTTAATGCATCATTTCTTACTAGAACAGAAAGGTTTAATGTCTCTTACACAAGAGCCTTGGTGGCATTTTACCATTTGTGTGTTTCCCTCCTACCCCACACACTTTTCCTGTGTGCAGTCTGGGTGATTTTTTTCCCCTGCTGAATGACATACACCACAGTAGTGGAATGATTTGAAACATGTGTTCATTTATAGTTTTAACAACAGTAATGGTACTGTATTACTTCAAGCCTGGTTTCTGCACAGTATTTTCACTGACTTGATTGCATGAAGTGGTGATAAGCTGGTCTTTTCTCCTGTAGGTAATGTTATACTAAGGCATAAAGATACTTTATACACCTTTAGCTTACTGCTATTCTCTTACAGGGCCAAATTCTGTGGGTTTGCATACTTTTATATCAAACTGACTGCATCTGTCCTTGAGGGCTATGTTGCACTTTAATGGTATGGTTAAACACAACAACTTTTGTTTGTAGACAAACCCTCAGGGCTCAGACAGATGCTAAGTTTACTGCAGCTCAACGAGTTCGTGCACATCAGCAGAGCCACAATAACCAATCTGTCTGTCAGTAACCAACTTTGTCTGTCCCAAACGTGATGTAAAATATAAGTGCTTACAAGTCTCTTGCTGAGTCTCTCTTTTTTCTTACTTTAGCCCATAGTTAACATGTGATAAACTTCTGTACAAGTGAAAACCCAAGTCAGACTTGAATCTAAAACATATAGGAATCACTTTCAAAAAATCTGAGGAGGCCAGAAGTTCCATGGTATAGAACTGATCCATTTAAAAGCCAATACTGGAGAAAAATAACTGAAAGTTTTCTTTAAAATGAATTTATTGACTTTTTCCTCCTGTAAATTACTTAAAGCCCTGTCTGTGGGATGCAGAACAGTTGAAGCATGAGGATGCTGTGACTCTGACCTATACTTTTGGTGGTGGTGAGGACATCTAATTTGGTGCTCAGGCATAAATGGAGAGACAAATCCTTTTTCCCCAATTTGTCACACCAACCCTCGCCGGCCTGCCCCCCCACCCCCTTCCCAAAATGTGGGTCATCAAAGCAATTTTAAAATCAATGGAAACTCTGAAAATGAGCCAACATCCAGTCCTCAAGATTACTGTGATGTGCTGAAACTGCTCACTCTGAGTTAAGGCTGACAGCGCAACACTTTGCATGCTTTGGAGTTTAGTCATCTTAATGCAAGGGCCATAAAGTGAAGCAGTACAATTGTCTTACAGATCACCGCTAGTGTACTGCACACTGTCTGTGGTGATAGATTTGGCTAAACCCCATCTGGGTGCTGGGGGTGACACACCAGACAGACAGGTCAAGTGTAACCTTGCCTACCCTTTGCAGACAGAAGAGGCAACCTGCCCTCACACAGCCCATTGGGGAAGGACCTTCTTTTGTAGCAGGGAGCAGGAAAAGTGATCAGCAGTTGTAGCATTAATGGCCTCTGAAACTTGGAATGCTCCTAAAAGACCAGTGATTTGGATAAATAAACTCCCATGCTGGTAGAAACCTGCCCTTAGGCTGGTGTCAGGCCAATTCTATTGCTGCAGAACTTGGACATACCTCCTCTAGCTGTATGAGTGTTATATTAGCCTTCCTTAAAATTAGCCAGAAATGTGCTTAGAACGAAAGACACTTCCACAAAAGTATTGTTTTTACACTGTCTCGCTCTCTCTCACCTTCAGGTTTCTGCCTTAAAGCCTCCCTCCCCAGCCCTCATAGTCCTGCCCTGTGACTGAGCTTAAAGCAAACAGTGAAGATAATTACTATCACTTGCAGTGAAGCCAGAACAGTGAGCTGCAGGTTTTTCTTGGGTTTTTTGTGTCTCTACTCACCAAACCTGTTCTACATATTCTAGGAGGATCCTTTCATAGGGTATATTAAGAGCTGCTGACAGTCTCAAGCTGAGATTACATGGCTAAAAAGTAATGGCACATCTTCAACATCCTGGGCTCACTGCTACTGTGCATTCCCAGTGCACAATACAGAAATTTCTAGCCAGAATTTTCAACCAGTTGAGCCTATTTTTAAAGCATTTTAATTTTTGTTCTGAATTCTTCTTCATATTTATACATTCAGACATTCTGAGGTATTAAAGCTTTATAATACATATTCATATGACAACTCCAAACATTATGATGTCTTGTTTAGAAATTGAAAAATGCCATTTTGATGCTGAATTATCAGTATTACTCAGAAAATTACTTGATGATGTTATCTGAGGCTGACACATCATAGTCGTTATATTTGCAGAGACATAAGTTTGCTTAATAATGACATTCAGTATTTCCTTTTTTTTCTTAAATACCAAGGAGCAGTTTCTTGCAATGTAACTGAGTGGAAATAAAGACAGTAGGGTAAATATGATAAAAAATGGAAACATGAAAGAGATATCTATTGGTTATGTGTGCAAGCCTGCACAGTTGGAACCAAATATCAAAATTATTTCTAGCTTATCAGACACATATTTTGTGATGGAGAACAAAAGAAGTATCACATGAAATTAGGCCCTTACACAGACCACTTGATGTCTTGACAATTATTTTGTGTCAGCATCAGTATTAAAGCTGAAATGCACTGGTATCAAAAGCGTAGAAGGCCCTACAGTTTGTATAAGAATAAAATCTGATCATTCTCATATGAGCCTAAATGACTTCAGGCAGGATTGTCACAGATATGGGAATAGGAATGAATTAATATTCAAAATTACACAGGGGCATGTGGGGATTATTTTGCAATGAAAATAATTTCAATTTATTAAAAAATTATAAGCATGAGAAACATTCCAGGCTAATGATGATCATTACCGGGGAAAAAAATGTGGCTGTTGATTTAGAATGAAATAATTTATGTGTAGTATATATTTACTCAGTCTTAATCAACAGCACAGTAATATAAATCATTATTAAATATTTAGGTGAAAGCTTGAGGTCATGGAGGGTTCCGTTATATTCCCTTTCAAGAACTCAAGGGACAAACAGAGCAAATTATGGCAGATACAGTCATGCACTGCTTTCTCTCTCCCCTCCCCTTCCCACATGCCAGTACCTCCCTGGGGATTCTTCCCACAGAAAAACAGCATGGCAGGTGCTCTCCACATCACTGCTCCAGTTGCTGCGACCTCCAAGGCAGCAAGCATCGGGCAGGCCAGGCGGCAGCGCCGGAGAGAGCATCCCCTGCCCCAGCTCAGGTACCCTCGGCTTCTGGGGCTGCTGGGGAAGGAAGAGTTCGTCTGAGGTTTAAGAAAAGAAGAAACTAAATGTATTTTGCAAAACGAAAGGTATTTACAGAAGGAAAACTGGAAAGATTTTCCCTGATATTAAAGGCAGGGGAAGCCTTTTTTGCTAGTTTGGTCTTTCAGTGATAATAGAAAGCACAAGCCTGAGGGTGGTAGGAGGAAGAAAACATCCTGCTGTGGAATTACATAGGATAAAAATAAGGGCTTGAATCTGAAACCACGGCTCCTTTTGCCTCTTCTCCTACCTCCCACGGAGAAATGGCCAAGTGCAGTAAGCAGAGTGAGTGTATCAGCTATTGCCACCAGAGAGCTGCCAGATGTCTGCTTCACAATTGGAAAACAAGGGGAAAAAAAAACAACCCAGCCCAGAGACGGGGGTGGGGTGGTGGAATCTGATAGTCAGTATCAGAACCCAGGGAAAATTAGCTAATGTGTATGTCGGAACAAGAAATCCTCCCTTCCTTGCAATTACTCAAAATCTTGGCTTGCCATTGAGAATGCATTTTTGAGCCTGGCATAATTAAATGGAAAGCAGGAGCCAAAATGGAAAAAGCAAACGGTTGAAAAGAAGAGCTAAGAGACTAAAACCATTCCTTATTTACATACTTTGCCATAATTTCAGCAAGTTTAGCCAAATTGCATCAGGCCAAATTGATACTGATATTAAGCAGCAGCAACTCTGCTGGCTTATAGACGTAATTCTGGACATGTCCTGTAAAACTGAGCTCAGAATTTGGCCCAGTCTTTGAGGAGTACTTTGATCATACCTAAGTTTCCTGGTGTTACAGAAGTGGGATTTGCTGAAAATCTTGTGACCTACCACCTTTCAATCTGCTGTCCTGTAGGGAGGAACTATTTGTTCAGCAAGAACAGCTGGATTTCACCCTGGTTTTTTTCCTGTCTGGTGGCTGTCAGGCCAGCACCAGAAGTACAGAGAGACCTCACTTCACGTCCGCATTGTGCTGACTTTTAATTTTATCTCTCTGACTCCCAAGTTAGTGCAGGAACTTGGAAGGCGGTGCAGTGCATCTGCATCCAATCCTGACACTTTGGCTGGGAGAGAGAGGAAGGAGGCTGGGCTCCCTCCTCAATCTACCAGCCAAGAACTCCCCAGGGCTGCGAGAAGCCTTCAGTCTGTTTTGAGTTCTGCATTTAGCAAAGGGAGCTTGGCAGAGAGGAAACTCAGATAAACTGCAGGTTTTCAGTGGGTCTGACCCCAGTTTTGGTTTCATGAATCTGATACCAAAGCCAGCCAGAGAGCAGCACTTTTACCAGTGTTTGGCCATGAGATTTAGAGGTTCCTATGAAACTCCAACAGATATTTTTAAAAAAGAATAAAAAGCCTACTAAATCCTGCAAGATAGAAGCCTAACATTTTACATGAATGTATTTAAAAGTCTCACTGGACTGAATTAAAGGGTTACTATGAATAACAGCATTCTTTAGATCTTGGTGCTAAAATGGTTAAAAATATCTTAACCAAGTTCTTTGCAAAATGAAAGATTTGCTCTTCACCCACTAATGGTTATAGCAGCTGAGAGTTAAAATTAAAGTTTACTACTGGCATTTTTTCATTGCTGTTTTCAGTGCTAGAATGTGATTTCTTTCTGGTTTAGCAGTCTTTCATATTTGTTTAGAGAAATCAGAAGGAAAGTAACTTTTGAAATATTATAAGTGGTTGACTTGTTGCATAACATATATTTTCCAGGCCCTCTGCTTGTTGTTGAGTGTTGAAGAGATATTACAACTGACAGAACTGTCTTTTCTTCCAGAACTGAAATGAATTAGTAAATGTGAAGTAAAAACGGTCCATTTTTGTGGAAATCTTAGAGGGAGAGGGGAAAAGATAGACAAATGGTCTCACCAAGAACTAAGTATAAGCAGAAAGAATAAGATGTATTTTCACATCACACAATGAAAGCTCTTCAGTCCTACAGAGTATTTATTGTTCGTGTCACTACTGGTTAAATGGACTTCTATTTTTTTTCTTCTTCTGGTCTGTATCCACTGAATTGTTATTTTTGTTCAGCTGCAGCTTCAGAGCATTTAGTGATTAAATCTCCCCTAAGGATTTGTTTTTGCAGAGCCTAGAAGTATAAGCCATTTTTCTGTATACCTTTGGTATAATTTGGCTGTTGCTAGGCTAATGGGAGGGTTGCTTTCATATTATTATTGTGCACATTAAAGAGCAGGTGTAGGATCTCTAGTATGGGGAATTAGTAGAACTATTTTAGTCAAGATACAGCTGTTATGGGAGCAAGCTCTGCAGACAATCATCTGTGTCAAAAGGAACTGCAATGGAGGAAAGCTAGGAAAATAGAGAGGCTGGAATGTGGTCCAGCACACTTCAGAGACAACATCCATGTATGGAGGGCCTCCATCTGAACACACAAAAAGCTTCATTAGGCCTTCGCCCTCATGGATGGAGGAGAGGGAGACCATGCCTCGAGTCTGAAGGTCCCAAAAGTATTCCCTCACTCCAGGGCCCTTCAGCTAACTACAGAGAGACCTGGGGAATAAATGGGCAAAGATGTGGTAAAGCGCCATCTGCATTGTCATTCATTCATTAATTTTTAAATACTCAGAGGGCACAACTCTTTGCTGTTTCTTGTCTACTCAAGGACCCCTAGAGTCCCTCTGGCTTGAGGGACTGTCATAGATGAGAAGCCAACCTCCTTCTTGAAAGTTTATCCTTGTGCAGTCACAAATGTCATGCGATGCTGGTCAAGAAAAGAAGTTCTGTGAGGTAGATTCCTACACCTTCCTCTCCCATTATTGCACTCAACTCTGAGAAAGGAAGAGAGCCCCAGCATCATTCAGATTATTTCAAGAAGCTTCTCTATTATTCCATTATAATGCGTTGTGCAAACATGTAAGTCAAATTATGCTATTTCATTTTAATGTGTAAAATTTCTCAAGTATTGGGATGAAGAGGAATCACTTTTAGGTTAACAACTGAAATCAGCATTTACTACAGGAATTTTCAGGGTTCCTTTAACTGATGTCTGTGGTACCCAGTTCTGCTCATGAGACAGGATACTTGAGTACAGAGAAAGATCCCTGTGTAGCTCTCTCTACCATCCTATTTCTCAGGATGGTTGAGCAAACCTGCTTTTTGCAATCAGATTTTCCACAGAGGTGGTAACTGCAGCATGTAAGAAAACCCTCTTTACTCAGATTATATGGAGATAAAGCATCAAAAAGATACACCACACAGAATCAGGCCTTTATCAATCATGTAATAAATCTTTTGCAGGATCTGTTCCAAACTATGGGATCCTCATTAGTTTAGGCAACCCAGAGAAGATGATCTTGGTTTTTAAATCAAATCTTTAAACTGACTGTAGAGATACTTCTCATCTTTAAGTTTACTGATCCATTGAGCTTTCTGTGACCCAATCTGAGCTTTAGAATTAGGTTTCTTTTCCGTAGAAGCACAGCAAGAAGTTTTGGGGTTGAAGATAACATATACTTGAGATAATATTATGGGTGTTGTAGTTTTTAAGTTCTGCTGGAGCCCACATTTAGACCCAGACTTGCCTTCTCTCAACGAAGAGGTGGATCCTTCCAAGGAGTGGTCTACAAGTGCTCTGAATTGCTCTTCTGAAGAGCTGTCTCATTAGAGACAAACTAAAGACTTTTTTGCTGAATGTGTAAAATCACGTGCTGATTTCCACCTTCAGAGCTGACAAATATGTAGACATGTAGAATCAGCTAAGTGAAATTGCAAGGAGCAGAGTAGCTCAGGTCCTCTGCCACACTCAGCAGACAGCCATTCACACCTGCCAAAGTTTTGGTATACTTCTGAGAGGAATGTGGCTGAGCAGGATGGTCAGAAACACTATGGGTGTGTGCTGGGCCAAGCTGGAAGCTCTTTTATTACCCCAGCAATTAGGGAAAGGCGTATCTGCTTCAGAAGGAGACAACATTCCACACCAGCTTCTTTTAATTGCTGCCCAGCTCTCTGGTCAAGAGCAGCTGGGCCTGAGTCCAGTGAAACAGTGATACTCAGCCTAGTGCTGGCCATGGGCAGACTGTGCACATAGTGCAGATTTGACATCGCCTGGGAGCAAGCTCTGGGGACAGAGACTGCCACTCTGATGGCAGAGGCAATAGCTTTGGCACAAGGGCTGCTCTCTACAGCTGAACATGCTTCCCTCTCACCATTCTTTTCCCCTTTTAGGGGAGCATTTAGCAGTGGCAGAACTGGACAGAGCCAAGCAGCAGGCTGC
Organism: Irena cyanogastra; assembly: GCA_013397155.1. Lineage (NCBI taxonomy): Eukaryota > Metazoa > Chordata > Aves > Passeriformes > Irenidae > Irena > Irena cyanogastra. Next base: position 53,470 of record VWZV01006331.1, on the reverse strand, counting down.
CAAGCCTTCAAAAACAGGGCCCCATGGAGGAGGCAAGAGGTAGAGATGACTTTCCAATCTGCCATCCCTGCTGAATCCTTCTTAAGTTCACAGCTCAGGGATAGGTAAAGTTGATCCAATCTGGTAGAGGACTTCTCTCAGTTTCCTCAGAGGAATAAGGGTTCCATTAAATCTGGACAAATTGAGGATCTGTCCAAGGAAGTTACTTGCTTTCCAGCTTCATGTCAGCAAAATTTTCTAAGCCCTTACTGTTGAGGAGACTTGACAAACGAACAATTCCATGCCTCAGTGGTGGGCTGGGAGAAGCTCAGGGTGTGGACCAAGCCCCCACCCATTCCTGTTGAGTTCTGTACCCATTGGAGAGATGAAGCACCACAGGTGACAGCTCCTTGAACTTGTAGGTGGAATTGCTTCTTCTCTTTATCTGTCTGCCTTCAGGCCAACAGGCTCAAAGCTGGAAAGTCAGGTAGGCATTGCTGGGAAGCTGCAACCCAACACCTCCTCTGTACCATGGACTTTGCTGTGCTGCAGTTTAGTATGAGCTTTCTGGCTGTGGTGGCTGCTGGTATGAGATCCAAGTGACTTTAGGTGTTGGGAAAAGGCTGGTGTACAAGCAAGTCTCTGCAGAATAATGTCTCCTCAAAAGTGGCAGTACTGAGATCACTTCAAGAGTGATGGGGACCTATAATCAGAACCATTTGTGGTAATTAAAATCCTCTTGCAATACATGTGTGCTGTATCTAGGGTATGCTTATGGAATCATTGTGTGTTTTGTATTCCAGCTAGGACTGGTCTCAAGGGCAGCATGCACTAGTCCATGGAGGGTTTGTTCCAAACCCAGTTCCCTCCAGTGCTTCTAGATGAAGCTAAAAGAAATTTTCAACCTCTGTAGGCAAGAAGAGACAAAAAGCATATTGCATTAATTTCACACAAATTGTTCAATATGGAATTTGTCTACAGTAGGACAAAAGTCCTTCCTTTTGTGGAAAAATTTACAGGACCACCAATGAACTCTATTTTACTACTCATGAAAAAATTTAGCACTGCTGTGCCAACCACAGTACTACAGCTGCCCCAGGCAAACAAGCACATCCATGTTTACAGCTGGACAATCTTCTCCCACAAGCTTTTACACTGCTCTGGAAATTCTGAGAATCAACATATATCTCACATCCACAGCTCCCATACAAGGAGGAAAAGTCACTATTCAGTTTATGTCTGCATGCTACATCTCTATGGATACCTCCAAAAGCTGCTGGGAGGTGAAAAAAAAAAAATCAAGCGTTTATAATAGAAGAAAGGGACAAAAATATTTAGTTTGCTATCTAAGAAGAAAAACAAAAATCCCACGCATCCCTTGCCATTCTAAGCATGCCATAAAATACAACACAAAGAGACTAATCAGACTGCAAGGTTATTGTTAATGGGCTAGATTCCCAGGAATTTGTGCAATATCAGGGAAGAAGATGATGGAAGTTTTTACTGCATGAGGTACCTGTTCTCTAGGATGTTAATAGTATTAAGGAAAATCATGCACAGTCACTGTAACAAAAAAGTGCTTGTCCAAAGTCAATGGCTTGTCCAAAGGAAATGGAGGCTTGTATGATCTCTGCATGGGTATAGACCATGTAGACCATGGCCCCATGGGTGATATCTGCATGTAGCTGCACTGAAGTGTTACTGAGATACTGAATGGGCAAACAGGTCTTCCAATCTGGGTGAAGCTGTGGAACTGGGATCCAAGTGGACAGAAGAGGTCATGAGAAGAAAAACAAAATGAACATCTGCCTGCATGTTTTATTAGCCTGACTTCCTAAGGAAATAGGACTTGCATAACTGTATTAGTTGCCCATTTGTTTTTTCTGTCCTGCCCTCATATAACTTCTGATTCTGTTGGCTTATTTCAACTCAATTTATCAGAGAGGTATCAGCCTTAGATATATTCTGTTCCTCCAGGTTTCATGAAAACTGGCAGCTAGACAGGGAAAAGAGCTAAATAAGTACTCCAAAGGAGGGGAGGGTTTCAGCATGATTTAAATAATTACCTGCTGTGTTTTGTCTGCCAGCTGGCCAGCCAACACGGTCAAATAACTTCAAGCCCATCAGCAAATCAGGGTTTTTTTCAGTTTGTGTGCAAAAGAACTGGAAAGGAGGTAAGAGGCAAGTGTATAGTGCCTGAGGGGAGGTGTAGAAGAAAGCAAGAAATATTAAGGAGGAAATGGGGCAGGGGATACCTGGAGGAAGAGGTGGAAGCGTGGGCTGAGGCAGCTCTAGGAACAGAGCAGGGGGAACTGAGGTTACAGAGGTGAGAGAAGGCCATGGTGGAAGGACTGGGAGTTATTGCAGGGCAGGCAAGTGTGAACACAGTCTCCCTGAAATCAGGCCTAATTAGCGCTGCGGCTCACAGGCTGGCTTGTATATACAAAGTTTGCTATGAATACATTACTAGCATACTTTCAGAAATGATGAGCACCCTTACCTTGTATGGATTTCAGAGGGAGCCGTGTGTGTTCAACATCAATAACCCTCCAGTGCTGTCCCTATAATTTTAGTTAAATTTGCAATAGCTATACCTAACTGCCTTGCATCATGAGAGTTATTAGATCATTACGCCTTCTTGTATCCTTCACCGTAAAAGCAAATCTGCAGAGGGTATTAATTTACATACACTGGTAAAAACAGAAGAAATGTACCACATAAACTGTCATCCAGACTATATTGTTCTGCTAGATACTCAATTCTTATTTCCTCGATTGCTGTAAAACATACATATAGTTCAAATCAATTAAAAATAAATGGTTGGGCAAAATCAATAGTGTGTCAGCCACAGCAAGATTTAGCAGCCACAACTGAGTTGAAAACATTGTGGAATCTTAAGAGCTGATTCACACCTTACTCAAGTTTTATGTTGGAGTAACTTCAGTGAAGTATAAACTAGAGCAAGAGAGCTCTAGTTTATATACAGTTTTATATAGTTTTTTTAACTAAAGCAAACAATGAATGAGCCTGGCAAAAGATCTCCAGAAAGGACTATATCCTCTGTGCTGTTGTTGAAATCTATTATTCCTTGAAGCAGCTGATCAGGCATCCACATCAAGATTTACACACTTAATTTTTGCATCTTCTTTTGGAGATCTGCAATCCTGTAACTGACTTCAGAATTCTAAAATGAAATTCTGCTGAAAAAAAACTGCTCAGGACTTGGAGGCACTCTCTGCAATTTTGCCATCAACTAAGTTTGGACTATTCCTGGGCTGTATCTCTCCCTCTCACAGAGAGTTCATCTCTCTGGTTACATTTAAAAGATTCTTGACAAGAGAGGACTTCTCCCAGGCACTTGGACTCTTGCTGTCATGTCACACATATTATCACTTATTTCACAGGTACAATATTTCTGTCTTAGAATATTGACACTCAAACCTGCCTTTACCTTATGTGTAGAATGCTAGGCAGTATAGTTTAGTGTATTTTAAGGAACAATATGCCATCATTTTCAGAAAATCCTGCTAGGGCTACATTTTTCAAAGGGCTTTGAGGGATGAAAAATTGAGTTATGAACAGCTCTCTGTACACCTCTTTCTCTAATTATTTTAATTGTCCCCTCAATTACACACACAGAGGAGCAGTTTTTCTGATTTACTCTTGTATTTTAATTGTGGTTGCAAATTCCTCCCATGGCTGAATTTTGAAAACGAAATTAGGTCTTCCCATATTGCTTGATGTGTGTGTATTACTCTCACAAGTAAGAAGCTTCTGTCTTCAGAAATTTTACTCATTTAACAAGCTGTGGTGTCTGCTTTTTTGTTGAGAGAAAGTGTTTTGGTTTTTTTTTTGTTTTTCCACTGAGTAAATTTCCCAGTGATATAGCTAAACACATAGTGTATGCAGCCAGCTAAGTATGGGAGTGCATGGGAGCTTTTTTTTGAAGTATTCATCAACACATCATTGTTTCAAAGTTTCTTCTGCTAAAACATGTACGTTGCCAGATACCAAATATAGAACTGTAATTTATGCAGGTAACATAAGGATGCATAGTTTTGTCAACATTTTGATCAGCCTAATTGTACCACTCTGTGCCACAATGTTTATCAGCAAGCATGCCACTCTGGTAACCTTTTACTACATAATCTAACATGCTGAAGCAACGCTGGTGATACTGGATTCTTTGTTGGTTCTGATGTGTCTCAGAGAGTTGCAAGTGATACAGGACTTCTCAAGGGAGAGAAATATTAATGCACACCTTTAACATATGAGTAAGCTCTAAAAGGTGAAGTGTCATCCCTCAAATGGCAGACCTGTTGATGGACAAATAGGGTAAGAGAAGCAGTGACAGTCTACACTGTCTTGTGTGATCTGCCTTAGTGTGCTCACTCCATTAAGGGGAAGAAAAACAGACCGCAGGAGTGCAGCTCACTAAAGCTGCACTATCATCATTTTCAGAGTGACTAATGCCCTGGCAGAGCACCGGCCAATCTGGATCTCTCTTAAGTTTTCACAGAAGAGATTATGATCTTCATTTATATCCAGTTTACACTTCTGAAGTTCTGAGGTATTTGTAGCAGCTCCTGCTTGAGCGTAAGCAAAATCAGAATCAGGTGTGGAGAGTGCAGCTGCACCAATCTCTGTAAGGCAATTAGAAAGTTGATCAAGAGACAGTGAGGTGTATCCTGGTGTGGATGACCCACAAAGTGCCCTTAAAAAACTTAAATCAATTGTGTCTACCCTGAAACAGTGCTGTTCTCAGGCCTCCATGCTGGCTACAGCTGGGCTAAGAGCTAGAACTAAGATACCTGGGAGTAGCTTTAATTATTAATTTATTATTTTAGTGGGAAGACTGTCACAGAGATGCATGTGGATCTGCTTTTTGTGCAGCCCTCCAGCCATTTAAACATGCAATGCACTCCTTATAGCACTTTGAGGAAGATGCAAATACAAGCTGACTTGAAATACATAGCACTGAAAAGTGAAGTTAAAGATATGGGCCAGAATCTCAGCTCTCACAGAAGTTCTCTGATTTATAACAGCCAAGGGGCTGGACATAAAGACATGCTCATGTGGATACATGAGCCCCTTACTGCACACATAACTCTCAGCAAGTTTCTAACTGCATTTGTAGTTACAAATGTCTGATTTTACACTCAGACTGCATTTTGAGAATCCTCCTGTTGCAGTTCAGTTATCTGAATCACCCATTCAGGCAAAAATAAACAGTATCATGTAATTTATTTAACTAAATGACCAATCTTCATTTCTGTATATTTGCTGTGAACTGTTTCTGAATGAGCTGTAGATTAAAAAATGATTCATGGAACACATTGGCAAATGTATTTGCCTGCTTTTGAGAACATAACTCCTAGTAGACAACATCTGAGGAGAAAAGACGGAATATTATCAAAATAACTAAAAGTTTTGTAATCGTTCATCCTTCTCTCCTGAATACATGCTTGCAGAAGACTTAAAAGAATATACCCAGGTCAAAAGTGCTTTAGAGCCACATTTTAAAATTGTTTTAGACTTCTAAGGAACCTCTGCAGATTAAAGGCTTCTTCCTGTTTTCAAAAACATCTACTTTCCTGCTTTCTATAGAAGTTGGAGGCTTCTGAGTGTTGAAGATGTCCTGTGATCTTTATATCAGTGAGTGAAGGGGTTACTGAGGCCCTTGTGTCCTCTCAAATGCTGTTGCAGGCATTTTATTATGCTGGTAAGTCTTGATTTATTTATTCATGGGAATCCATTTGTGTATTTGAGATCATATTTTAATTTCTGAAACAATGTTTTTGCCATTTCTGAAAGCATTACCTCATGGCCAGGATTTTCAAAATAGCTCAACATTCACAAAATCATTTCCTCATCACATTAAATACTGAGCTCCTGTGAAAACACAGACAGAGGTAGCATGCAGGATCTGTATTAAGCACTGAATACTCTTGAAAAAATCAGCTTTCTTTTTGATGTCTGGCTTTTCTGAGAATGTTTGCCTTACAAGGGAAGCTGAATTCCTGCAAATATAATCATGTAAAGACTTGTGACTTAAAATTAATGGGAGACATCATGGCAATCTTCCTTCTGGCTAACAAAAATGTAATTTTTCTGATGTCATGATGTCATAATGTTCATGACACAATGAACTGTATGTGTGTGGCTATCCTAGTCTAAGAATGGTGGATGTTGGTCTTATCTCTTTCTTATTTGTGTAATTGGGCCAAAGAGTATCTTCTGTTTAATCTGAAGGCCTATTGTAGTGGAGTTACTCAGTAGTTTTTACATGGGTCTCAATAGGGTGACTCACATAGTAAGTTGCTCCCAGCTGTTGTAGCATGAGACATAAGAAGAATTGTACCTAGAGGGATTATCTTGTTAATTGTGGTCTGTATCAGATACAACCCCCACCTTCTGCAAACTACAGATTGCATGGAATTTACATAGAATTAAACTAATCCCAAGAAAATTCACAATTGATTTCGTGGGACTTGCAGATATGACAGCTTCTGTTTGGTTAAAGAGTAAGGGCAACTGCATATGAGACTATACTGCATCTCACACTCTCATTCAAGTTCACTGATATGCTGTTGGATTTGTTTTCAACACTATCTTATTTTCCTTTTTGAAACTTTTCAGAAAGTTTTACAAGAAATTTTTACAGTCAGCAGATTTCCAGCACATGAGGGAAGGAAGAAGAAAGGCTCAGGTATGGTGAGAGAGATTCTCCATGCACATACCTAAACACTAATCTGAATTTTCAGCCAGTTTAAAATGAAATGAAAATAGTTTCCCAATAACTTAAACTTATAATTTATGTGTTTACAAAAGGAAATTAGTCACAAAAAGTCACATCTAATCAGGACTTAGATAATGGCTGCTGGATGTATTTTGTGCTACTCTTTTCAGTCCCAGGGAGTTAATAGTTGTGGGGTGTTTCAGACACTGAAAAGTGAATGATTCATAGACGTGAAACCAGGGTGCCTAATCAATGTCTCAATCTTCACCCTGCTCACTGGGCCTCAGATGATGTCCCTGTCTCTCCCTGCAGCTGCTGTGCCTGTGCAGCCTCTGCCCCAAGCTCTGGCTGCATCAGGGACTCGGGGCTGGGCTGCGTAGGCTGCGCGACAACCGGAGCAGCTTACAGTCCAGGAGTGGTGGAACATGTCTCCCTTGCCAAGAAGGCTGTTTTTGTCTGAGGCTGCCAAAGGATACTACTGGCTGGAGAGTCACTCTCTCTGAGCCAGAGGCAACTATTCGCTTGAACAATGAAATAAACAAATTACTATAAAATGTATTATCTGTTATATTGGAATATATTGTAACATTTCACAGTCTAATTTTCTTTTGCATACCAGTGACGTATGAGGTATTAGCTCACACTCATGTAATTTCATGAGGTACAGAACTACAGTGCTACAGAAGGGGAAACAGGAGAAAAAATGGCATCTTTAAGCTCATGAAATGATGAAATGCCTGTGTTGTTTATGCTCTAAACAATGCCCCCTTTTTTCCCCCATTACATTATATGTCTTACTACATAATCTGTCTCTAGTTTGTTTTTTTTCAAATGGAAATAAGTATCATTAATATTGGTATTCCATAAAATAAACTATAGCTTAAGTAACACACAATTACCAGCTCTAGAACAAGCTGGTGACAATCGAGCCAGTCAGCCTGCTCCACAGCAAAATACTCTGGTGTTTGCTAGGGTATGTCTGAAGAAAGCTACTGACATCTAAGTACTGCGGATTTTGACTCAAGGCAAAAATTTATGGCAAAACGCATTTTTACATTGTCAAACAGATGTCATGCTAACACGACCCTCTGAATACTTTCAAAATCTAGTACTATAATGTTAGGATGAAATACTAAAATAAGAGAGAAATGCAGAAATACAAACAGAGCAAGATGAAAATATTTTGTCACCTAAGTTTTGAATTTAGGCCTCTTAAGAAAGTAAGCATGTAAAGGGCATGTTGTCTCATGCATGCCTGCTGCAGGTTCCAGTGAAAAACACTCTGAACCACAAGCTCTATTAAATTACTCCTAAACTCTAGTAAAAGAGGTGTTCCTCATAAGAGCTACCTAAATTGTACAGTGTGGTTCCTCCTAATAAGGACTGTCTTTTTGGTAAGTATTTGCGCAGAGGACAGCATGTAATTTATGAGTGGGCCCTCAGGCTCAGTAATTTGCAGGGGAACATCAGTAACAGTCAGAAGTTCTTTCTAGGCCAAAGGAGATACAGAAGTGAAATTTCTCTTTGGCTGCTGGAAACTGCTGAACACATTGTAGATTAACAAAAGGAAAAGGCAATAATAAATACGTTTGAAATCAGGAAAGATGCATGAACAACTTGAGTAGGATTAGCAATGTTGGCTAATTAGCTTGAAAATTCTGCTAGCAGAGATTCCGATATTTTGGACCTGAATGAGTAGAAACAGTAGAGGAAAACAAGGTAAAATATTTTCAGCAACTCAGGTTTTATACTAGATGTTAAATAGTAAAGTCTTAGTTCCTTGCCTCAATGTCTTAGTTTATAAAGTGGAAATAATGGGACTTGCTCTCACCTCATGTGCAGTGTTTGGAAGTTGTTTTTAAGATGAAAAAGTGGTAATATTATTTTAGAACTAAGGATGATGATTATGTAGTCCTACTACTACTACTGCTACTAGTAGTTTCAGAAGGTATTATTATCTAGCTTAAAAAACATTAAAAAGGGAGTCTTTCCATGAGCCGTGACTTTCAAAAACCTGAAATATTTACATTAATAAATCAAAGTTAATGGAATCGTTTGAATGCATAGTATTTAGATATGCAAAATTCTACCTGCACAAAAATCCCTGCTTCCATAATTAAATCCTTGTGCAAGAATAAGGCTTCAGATACTCGTATAATGAGAAGCAGTGGTTAGCTGGAAAGCCAAATGCTCTTGCCTTCATGTGTTGAAATCTCCTTCCCACCTGAGCCACACCACAGTTAAAACGAAAAACATATGCTGGCTTTTACTTAGGTGCAGCTTATTAAAAACTCTTACCCAGCTCTGCAACCTATGCTGTCCAGAAGCCTTTAAAGTTCTCCGGATTGCAGGGAAGCCTGCTTTGCTGTGTGCTGAGTGTTTTGCAACCCTGAAAGAGCTCTGATGCAAAATAATTCGACAAGAGCAATTGGAGCAAGTACTTTCAACAGTTCAGGTGGGAATAGAATTTTTCCCCTTCCCCTGCCTCATCTCCTGAAGTTTTGCCACTGGGTCTTTTATTATCCTATGACATCTCACACAGAGATATCAAACCGATGTGAATGCTTCTAGGTTTGAGCACAAAAGCTTAACCAGAAGTAGTAACAGAAGTTAAGTAACTAATTACGTGAGAAAAACCCGCAGATTTGTTTGGTTTTCTGAGGTTAGGGCTCATTGTTTTTATTTTGTTTCTGTTGTGTTTTGTTGGTTTTTTCTTTCCACAGTGAAGGAAAGAAAACCAGGATTGAATTTAATTATTCAGTGACCCCAGGTGGCCTACACTTCTCCATGCCTGTTAGCCACTGAATGCTATCAGAACTGCTTAGCTGAAAGCTGCCTTTTGCATGTTGATGGGCATTGCAAATCCTCCTGCAGAGCTGTCTTTCATGTCAAGACAATATCAAGCACAGCAAAACATCACCATATGTCCTTCTCCCCACTTCTCCCCGTGTTTTGCAGGTTGTATTCTCTTTCTCTGCCACTCGACAAATTTGCTTCCCTGGTGATGAGAGTGTGTGTGTGTTTTTGTGTGGGTTCACAATGTCATATTCTGAGGGGGCGGGGGGTGGGGTGGAGGAGAAGCACAGTGCCTTTGCTCAAGATCCTCTTTTTTTAGCTAAAAAGAATAGCCACATCTGCTGCTTTGTCCACAGACTGTCTACTCTAATTGTCAATCCTAGTTTTGATTTATTAATATTCGCAGCCTTAGCTGCAGAAATTTTCCTTTCAGAGCAGATGAGTGACTATTTCCCACCTTTTCCCCTCCTGATTAGCAAGTGTCATCGCATTCTTGTTTCTTGCCAGCAAGAATTAATCATGCCACAGAGCCTGATTCTTTGGGGAAGGAAGTTCTTAAAAGCTCCAAGGAAAAGATGGAGAGAAACAACCTTGGATTGCTTTAGAATCCTATTATTAACCTGATCTAATTTTGGATGTGAAAATTTCCTACAAAGTCTAATTTAGTGTTACTATCAAAATTACAGATTAGAAGGAGGTGAAAAGAAATCCCACTAGGGAGCATTTAAATGTTTCTGTTGAAGTTGTGGTAAATTTTTTATTTCTGTCCATTTGACTGAAAATTTAAATAATTTTGCCTTTTCTGATATCGGTTGCGACATAAGATACAGAGTTTGTGCAGTTTACAACCTCAATCCATGCTGTCTTTAACAGAAAGGTAGTAAAAATGAAATGAAGGGAAAAAGATAAATGTCAAAATCCTATGATGGCACATCTTGTAATTATCACATCTGCTGCAAAGCTCCTGGAAAATAGCTTTGGAAGCTTGCCATGCTGAAAACAACTCACACAATGAAGGGGAGCAGCACAGTAAAGGACAATTGATAAGAAGATTTTTAAGTGGACTTTTAACGTTGTAGTAGGAGGTCTTACCGTTTTATCTTTTTTGTGACTCCTTTTTGATTTTTATCTAAAAGAATATTTTCCCATTTCATGATGCACTCTTGGATGAGTGGACATTTCATGATGTCCTACTTAGATATATGGCATGGCAACAAATTCATCAGTGACAAGAAGAATGGTGGAAAGGAGTGAGGACTAAAGAGAGAATTTATTCCTGAAGTTGCTGCCTTGGGAAAGCATCAGCTGCTACTACTGATGCCCTTTGTCTTTTCATTCCTCTTCTTCCCAGGGTTTATAAACTCATTTTCAAGGTTTATTAATGTAAGGCAGTGTGACTCTAGGAGCAACTTTGCCTTTTCTTTTATGATGTTCACAGTGTGTCTTGCTGCTAGTAGCACTATTTTGTGACTTAGTAATCTGCAATATAGTTATGTGCTGAAAAGTATAGTTGAAATAAATTGAATGCAACCTTGAAGGAAATTTGTGATCACAGGCCTTGATCCTCAGATTAATTGTCTGTGGGGAAGCATATATATTTGCACATAATTGCATTTTCAGAGCATCACTGCAAAGCATCTTTGTTCACGAATGACTCATCAGTGCTTTGGCCTCATGCTTATAATTTCTTTCAAAGGCAAAAGATTGACAAGATTGTAAAAATAATAATTCACTCCAGTAAAAATAGTAATTCACTCACCCAAAATAATCACTTGTTTTCAGTAAATTTTTCTATACAGGACCTTTACTTTGCCTTTCCTACTGCCACCATTTGGACACAGTTAAGCATAGAATCATAGAATAGTTAGGGACTCCAAGATCATCTAATTCCAGCTCCCAGCCTTGGATGGGGATGCCTTCTGCAAGGCCAGATTACTCGAAGCCCCATCCAATCTGGCCATCCTTCCAGGGATGGGGCATCCACAATTTACCAGGAAAATCTTTTCCAGTACATCATCACCATCCTCACAGTAAAGAATTTCTTGCTTATATCTATCTAGACCTACCCTCTTTCAGTTTAAAGCCATTAGTCCTCTTTCTGTCACTGCATGGCAGTCCTTCTCCAGCTTTCCTGTAGCCCCTTTGGGTGCTGGCAGGCTGCTGTAAGTTCTCCCTGGAGCCTTCTCTCCTCCGTGCTGAACAACCATCCCTCTTAGCTCTCTTGAGAGGAGAAGTGTCCTGTAAGTCCTGTGGACTTCCTCCAGCATGCCCATGTCCTCCTTATGCTCTATGCCCCAGAGCAGGACACAGTATTCCAGATGGGATCTCACAAGAACGGAATAGAGGGGAAGAATCACCCTCCTTCCTGGCTGGTCCCTGTTTTGAAGCAGCCCAGGATGCAGCTGGCTTTCTGTGCTGTGAGCTCACAACTGCCAGGACATGTTAGGCTTCTCATCGCCCAGGCTGTCGTGCAGGACAGTGTGAAATGCTTTGTACAAGTCCAGGTAAATGATGCTGGTTGCACCTCTCTTATCTACCAGTGCTGTAACCCTGTAATAAAAGGCCACCAAATTTGTCAGGCATGGTTTGTCATTAGTGAAGCCATTTTGGCTGTTACCAATAACCTGCTTATCCTTTCATCTGCCTTAGCATAATTTCTGCTCCATTATCTTGTCAGGCACTGAGATCAGATTGACTGGCCTGAAGTTCCCCATATCTTCTTAAAAATCAGGGTTACGTTTCCACTTTTCCAGTCACAGGACTGCCAAACCATCTCAAATGTAATTGATAGTGGCTTAACCTGAGGCTGTCTCACCAGATCCCACAGACTTGTGCACCTTGTTCAGATTCCTTAGATGTTCTTGTATCTGATCTCCTACAGTGGGCTCAGGGCTCATTCTTCCAACCTCTTCCTTTACCTTCTGCAGTTTGGGCGGTGTGACTGGAGAACTTGCTGGTGAACCTTGAAGCAAAAAAGTCACAGAGTACCTCAGCCATGTTCTGACTAACTTTCCTTCTGGAGAAGGCCCACATTTTTCCTAGTCTTCCTTTATCACCAGTGTACCCATAGAAGCTTTTCTTGCTGCCCTTGATGTTGCAGGTCATGTTTAATTCTATCAGTGATTTAGCTTTCTTAATCTAATCCCTGGGTATTCAATCTCTCCATATTCCTCTCAGGATACTTGCCCTTGCTCCAAGCCTCTGTAGGCTTTCTTTTAGTGTTTGAATATGTCCAGCAGCTCCACATTCATCTGTGCACACCTTCTAAGGTTTTCACCTGGCCTCCTGTTGATTGGGAGGCTCCTGAGCTTGAAGGAGGTGATCCTTGAACATGAACCAGCTTTCCTGGGGTCTTCTTCCTCCAGGGCTTTACCCCACGGCACTCTACCAAGCAGATCTCTCTCGGCCAAGACAGCTGCTCTGAAGTCCAGGGCTTGCTTTGCCCCTCCTCACTGCCCTATGGATCTCAAACACCACCATGTCAAGGGCACTGCAGCCCAGGCTGTCCTTGAGCTTCGCATCCTGCACCAGCCCCTCCTTCTTGGTGAGAACAAGGTCCAGCACAGCACCTCTCCTTGTTGGCTTCTCTATCACTTGGAGAAGGAAATAACCATTGAGGCATTCCAGGAAACTCCTGAGTTGCTTAATGCCCTGCTGTACTGTCCTTCCAACAGATAATGGGGTGGTTGAAGTCCCCCACCAGGGCTTGTGAACAAGAGGTAGCTCCTACATGCCTATAGATGACTAACTGGCTGACCCTCATGACAGTGACACTGACCCTCTCCTCATCTCCCCTGTTCTTCCCAGAGAGCCTGTATCTTTCCATTCCAACACTCCGGGCACTGGAGGCACTGCACCACATCTCTGTGGATACATAGAGAACTAAAATACTTCTTTTTTGCCAAGACTAGAAAAATTAAGTGGGGGAGTGGAAGGGCTGGGAAGGAGAAAAGTTGTAGAACGTATCAGCAGAAGGTTTACTAGTGATGTTTTCAATCTCCCATTGTGAACATTTGTCTTCAGACTCCTTGTGTCACATATTTTTAATTAATTATCCATGAACTGAGAAGAGAATGTCTCTATCAACTCAGAGAAAACTAGTAAACCTTCTGGTTTTCTAGTAAACAGTACCTTTTTCTCCTGGAGGTGGAGAAGAAATGGACTATGCATGCTCCCCTTTTACTCTTGTTGCTTCCAATAAAAAGTTGGGATTATCACCTCCTTCTCTTCTATTAGTGATTACATTTTGAAAGAAAGGAGTGAATCCTGCTCATTTACCCAAAGCAAGAAGAACGGACCACAAGCCCTGGAAGGTGTAGAGTCCGTCTGTAGTGAAATATCGCACCCCCCTATTCACTAGGGGATTCTATTCCCCACAGAGAAGCAGAACTTCCTTTTTCTGCTGTTGGTTCAGCTTAGGTGCCTCTTGTTCATGGGGTGGATTCTGCATGTTTCTGTGCTTGTCCTTGTGGATTGCCTCTTGCAATGCCTGCCTCAACACATGCTATTCAGGGCTCCTGGCCAACTAGCTCAGCAGTTGGCAGGGCAGGCACACAGTCATTTGAGGTCAAAACACAAAATCCATTTCTCTTTGGTTCTGGTGTGAAATTTTGATTTGTGCCTCAGAAATGTCCAGGAAGAAGTAAACAACCCTAAGAACAGAGCAAGGCTTTTACACTGAAAGCAACCAATAGGGCCTGGGGCAAGCCATGCAGTAGGGGGAAGATAATGGAAAAGCAGCAGTAAAGGGAAGACAACATGGAAAAGCTGGTACAGCTGAGTATTAGCCTGTCTACGGGCAACACAGGGACCAAATGGAAAGTAATGTAAGAGTATACACCTAACAGATTTATTATAGTGACTGCATAGGTGAGAGACTGGTACTTCTGAATTTTGAGTCCTTAGCTGTAAAGCACAGAGTTTGCCTTCAACCTAGTCTTGGTGTGATGTTGTATACACAGCAGTTGCATATATGACCACCTCTCTGCCTTTGAAACTAGAATGGGGAAAAGTAGCATTTAGTGAAACAGAGAAAACCAGGTTCCAGTGTACAACTTGGGCTACCATTCTTCATGTGCTTCTCTTGGCCATCCCAAGACTTCATTCAGCCCAAGAATATCACTGCAAGAACAGTTCCTGTGATTCCCTCTTTGAGATCACCACAAATATAAAAGTTTCATACAGATTGACACAGGCATTGCCATTTTTCTTCAGAAACCTCTGTACAGACTTGTTACATTTCTGACCCAAATCTTTTAATATAGATTTGTTCAGTGGATTTCATCTAAGGCATCTGAAGCTATTACTATTTCATGTGTTGCAGTAATCTGCAGTCAGTCTGTAGTAGATTTCTGTGAGAGAGATTTGGAAAACAACTTGCTTCTGTATTGCGTTGGTCTCTTTCTATTAATATCTTGGATCATTTTGGCAGTATTTCTAAATATGAATAAAATATTAATCTTCAGATTAAATACTAAGACCTACTTTGAGCTCAGTTGTGCTAGAATAAATCAGGTAGACCAAAGAACTGCTCAGAATCTATGCCATGTAATTTAGATGAGAATCTGTCCAGTTCTTATACTCTTCTGTTGGAATTAAAGTTACTCTATTTTCTCTGACAGGATAACAACGGTGTTCACGATAAGCTGTCATACACAATTTCAAAGACTTTTTTTTTCGAACCTTTGCTCTT
Organism: Irena cyanogastra; assembly: GCA_013397155.1. Taxonomy (NCBI): domain Eukaryota; kingdom Metazoa; phylum Chordata; class Aves; order Passeriformes; family Irenidae; genus Irena; species Irena cyanogastra. Next base: position 38,264 of record VWZV01006331.1, on the reverse strand, counting down.
CCTGCAAATAAAATAAAAATAGAGACCAGACTTCACTGCTTTTACAATGTATGTATGTGAGGAGTTTCTGTTTCTCAGCATACAGAGCAGAACTTGAAGTCAACACAGAAACAAACCCAGAAATATAAGAGAGCCCAAAGACCTTCAAATGCAAGGTTTGTGTTCATTTCTTGTCCATCATAGAGAGGTAGTAAGGGGGCCCATGATATCCCCTCTTCTTGCAGGCTTGCATGTACGAAAGTGCATGACAGGGAACCATGGCTGCAATTCTGTGAGTGCAGAAGAGATTTAACTATGAATTAACTGGGTTGATGCAGAGTTAAAGCAGACACAGCGGAGCTTCTGTAGTTCCCCCTTATTTAATTATTAGTTACTATTTAGTTATTAGATGGAGCACAGATGTGACAACATAAGGAGAAAACCTCAGGAGAAGTGGGAAAAGGTGTATTTGATAAAACTCTGAATTGTTAGACTTTTGAGGTCAGATTATGGGCTGTCTTTATACTCCAGACTTATACAGGATTTAGAAAAAGAGCTTTAGTCACTGACTGGGGCCTCCGAGCAGAACCGCAATATGAATGATAAATGGTAAGAGCAGTCAAGCAACGTAGGGGTTAATTCATAGCTCCATCTAATAGAGCCAAAATCGCAAAATAAAATCAGAAAGTTCCATAGCTGTTGGTGCAGGAGGATCATTTTCTGCTGTAATTGTTGTGGCGACCTTTATTTTTTCTCTTCAGCTTTTTAATGGAAAATCCTAAAAGATAATTTTTGAAGCCGGAGACTTAGCAGAAAGACAGTAGAAAATGTTGCCCCATTCTCATCAAGTGGTTTCTTAGGACACAACTACAGGAGTGCTTTGAGCTCAATAAATGACTAAACTTACGACATTAAATTGGAAAGCAAAAATCCTGGAATGAAGTAGAGACAACTCTCTTGTTGCTTGTCTGCTGGAAACACTGAACTCCTACATGCTAATAATGATGAATGAATGCTGCTAGACTACAGAGGAGAGGTGAAAACAAGGTCAGCTCATCGATGGGATAGGAGATCCATCCTTCTGCTTGTCAGACAGACACCTTGTCTTAATTCTGAGGGTGAAACTGCAAAAAATTTTCAGAAAATGCTCTCTTTTCTTCTTTTTTCTTTCCCCATGAGAGAGTGTTGTAATCACACAGTGACATAACTGCTCCTAGGTAAACTGGCAATGGTGGAGCACTAAAAACATGCTTGAAGTTATTTGCTGATAGGAGTGCTCAGGTGTCTAAATCTCGTCTCTTGTTCTGACATTAATTACTGCAATGTTCTTTTTAATGGGCTCAACATAATGAGGAAGAGATGAGGAATAAAAGGCTGAGGCTGTGTTGGGTTTTGGAAAACAATCATCATCCTCATCATCACCAAGAAAAACTGTTCAAGTTAGTCAGGTGAACCAAAATTTCCAATTAAGTCAGAAGTATTCCTAAGCCCAAGGAACAGAGATGAAGCTGACAAGTTCTGTAGAGCTCATGTTTTACACTGAAGTTGTCTTTCCAGTGTAGTTAGCCCCTTTTGCCCACTGAGGATGCAAATCACAGATGCCAGTGCCCAAGTATTTCTGAAAATGGTGTAACTTGCTAGAGATGTGCCAGTAAAAAACCCCACCTATGACTGCATCTGTGACGTGGCTGGGCATTTTGTAATTCCTCCAAGTATGCCTGCAAAAATTCAGTTCTGCTGCCCATCCTCTTCTCTCTGCCTTTCCCTCGGTCTCAAAGAGCAGGAAACAGCACAGGCTGTGCTGTACAGGAGCCATGCAAGTGCAGTCTCACCTTCACCTCTGTTACCACACCTAAAATTTCTACTGAGTATTTCTAGAAAGCTAGAGACAGCCAACAGCAATATAGACAGTTAAGACAAGTTACACTGGGCATATGTCACTGAGCATGGATGGGCTTGCTGTTCTTGCCATCCACTGCAAGAAAAAAGGGCCAGAGATAACACTTCCTCTCTCTGTGGTGCAGCTCCTGGTGCAAGTTGTTGCTCAGTGACTAAAGCAGCTCACTGTGTTTTTGCTTACCAGCTGGGGCTGGCATTTCCCCCAGCCTCCTGCCCATCTGTGGCAGGTGGGGAGACCTGGCTGGAAAGGGGAGCAGATGGGCAGGAGGACTGTGTCTGCCAGGAGAGCCCACAGGGTAGCATCAGCACAGATCAGTCAACAGCAACCAAGGAGTGCTGTTTCCTAACCTTTATGAAAATGTGGCTGGCAAGCTGCATGCAATATCCTAAGGACCAACAGTAGTCTCTGCTCATTGTACCTTTGGGAAGTTCATGGGCATTTCAGGACCTGATTAGCCTAAGTAAGTTCGTGCTGTGTTCCCTAATGTGCTGGTCTAAACTTTACTAATAGGATAAACATTTCATGAGCTCATCAGGAATTCAGGGGGTAGGATGTCTTCAGGGGCCCAAAGGTCAACCACTGAAGACATAAGGAAACTAACCCTTTTTCTGTCTTCTCAACCATAAAACCATTAGATTTTAATGAAACAGTTTTCAGAAAAATTGCATTACTTTGTTACTCAGGGGAAAGAAAGAAAACAAAATTTTATAGTCCAGCTAGCACACAGGGTTTTTGCTGTAATTATTTTCATTGAAACCAGTAAATGTGTATTTATCTGTGTTTTCTGTGCACCCACACACAATTTCACAGCCTTATTTTAAAGGTGTTCTAGATCACTGTCCAAGCTGAAATGTTGTCCCAGTACCAGACCTTGTGGCCTCTTCCTAGGGCGCAAAGCTGGAATTAAACTTCTCTTTACTTCCGACCAGGGCATTAGCCTTGTCAGTTGAAGAACCTGAATGACTGATCTGCACTTCTGTGACCTACCATCTTACCTCATCAATCACATTTATATGTGTGTGATCATGAAATTCTACTTGTTTAGCCTGAGTTTTAGAAGATTTTATGTGAGAATTCAGTAGTTTAATTTTAAATTTTTTTAATAATTATCAAAATATTTGCCTGAGTTTAGCAAAACACTTAATAGATGGCAGCAAAATGAATATGACAGTTATTTACATATTAAAAAATCCTCATTATGCCGTAGCACTTTCTCCTCACCTAGGATTATTAAACCACCTTGCCTGTATCCATTAGTTATGGAAATTCTGATTAAAACCAATATTTAAGTGTCGAATGCTATTGAAAGATAGGTAGAAGATATCACCCCAATATTATTTTCTGTGCCCCTGTATAACAAAACCCAAAACATTTTCTCCAGTCTCATGTCTTTGCTCAAGTATTTGTTACAAGTCTCTAAATCTTTCTTTTGACAGCTTTTACTGAAACCTTCTGGTCATGTGATGGCAGAGCAGAGGAACCATTGATTTTTGATGCAAAAATGTTGTATTTTTAACGCCCGAGAGTCTCAACACAGAAGCTAAAAACCCAAGCTGTTTTCTCTTTCACTGAGGGTCCCCTCCCAGCACAGACATGACTCACGTTGGCAGAAGATCACGCAAAATTTCCCTGAGTGGTTCCTAACTCAATTTGTACAAATGACTTTCACAGCTTTACACCACAGCTGAACTTACATAACCGGGAGGGGTCATAAAAGTTGTGACATGACTATGGTATCATGAGTGATTACTCTTGCTGGAGAAGAGAGAGACCCCAAAATCTTGGCTGCTTTGAGACATACCCTGGAAATGAGACCTCTTTGCAATAGAAGTGTTGTGCTGTACAGTTAGGAGAGATAGACACCAAAATCCCTGCTGCCCTTGGACTGCTTTGTCCCTTCTGAACTTCTACAGCTCCCTCAGTAGGTGAGGACATGAGAGTCCTCACACAGCAGCCAACTTTGAGAGCAGAAGCAGCCAGGATGCTGCACCTTCATGCTGCCTCTGGAGCATCAAGCACCTTAAGGGCTGGGTGGCTGCAGGGGACATCTCAGGGCCACCTGTGCAGTGCTGCAAAGATTCATGGAATCAGCCAAGGCAACAAAACCGCCACAGCCAAATCTTATGCTTTCACTGGTCAGCATGGTGTCGTTCAGCCTCAGAAAATACAGAAAAAGGGGAGGGACAGAGAGGAATGAAATAAATCAGCAAGTGAATAATTCCTTCTATTCTGAGGACAATAAAGCCTTTCCCCTTCACCTGACTTAACAGGATCGGTTTGGGCCAAATATTTTTATGAATCCAAATAAATTTTTCATGGTCATTTTATTACATCTCAGCAAAGCAGAAATGTTTCCTTGCTCATTTTTATTTACAGAATATCCTCTCCAAATTATTTATGTCAAAAGATGCATTTCATCTGTACACAACCAGAAATGTCTTATGCCTTTCAAGGTACATATTTTGGTACAAAAATTGTTTACATAGAAGGTTAAGCCTGTAATGTGAAATTGCTTGAGTCTGCAGATCCTAATTCTAAGATTATTCATTTAAAAATCCCTTATTTTACATAAGATGTCATTTTCTGAAAAAACTTCCCCAGAATTGTCCCTTAGTTCAGGGCTGTCAAGCTTGGCTTATTTTTAGACATTGAATAGCTCTTCATTAAAGCAAATTATTCACTAATATAAGGCAGCAAAAAACCAGATTAAATGGATGCATGAATAATCTAAAGTAGATGTGGAGAAAGGCTTGAAAAACAACCCTATTCCTTATGCCAGCTTGGTCTGTGTGTGGTCTCTCTGATCTATTTCCTTCCTCTTGTTGGTGAGAGGTTCTGACAACCCTTTTAGTGATAAACACCCACATAAACTAATGTGTCACCATCATGCATAGGCTCTAAGTCCTTTCCCATACTGCTGCACTGTGCACCCTGCACGGCAATTTCATTTTCTAATTCTGTGCTCTATCAGACACATAATCCCTTTCTGAGAAAGTTTATCAGCATTTGCAGCCTGATTTCAGGACTTTTGGCAAGTTTTAGCCCTATGCTACCTCTAATGACATGGTGACACTGTACAAATCACTATTCTGGTATCTTCTGTCCAACCATAGATTATTAACTACAAGCTGGAAAAGCATGACAGTATTGAAATGTCTAATCCAACTGGCACAAAAACAAAACAAAGGAAAACTTTCTCAAAACATCTATCATCGCCACCTTTCTTCAAGTGACTTGTTCAATGATTTGTATTTTATATGTATTAGTTCTGTTTATTTTTCCCTAAATACGGAAACTTTTGCTTGGATTTTTCACTGACCATGTTCATTCCCAAGTATATCTCTATATATACATAAGAAAAGATCAGTAGATGTTCTGCTGGTTATACTCTCATTTTCATGTAAATGTAGCTCCTAACTGCCTAAATACATTAATTAAGCTGGAAGCAAACTCAAAAGCCAAAAGCTAGTTAATGAACGTCAGCTTCATTCAACACATGAGAATATCAGAAAAGCACTTATAGACATCACAGACTGTCAAAGCACTGACAAAATAAAGCTTGGAATCTAGATAAAAAGTCTTTTTCATTAGCAAGAGATCTATTAGTGGATTCTATCCCCTTAATTTACACCATCAGGAAAAGACTCTTTTTAAAGCATTTCCTGGTGCCAAATTAATACTTTTTCTTTCTCAAGCTCCACATAATTGTCTCAGGCAGTATTTCTGCAGGCTTTCATCTTGCCACGTCTAGCAGCTATGGAAGCTAGAAAGTCTTAGCTTTTCTGACTTTGCTCCCTTGCTTCCTTCTGCAAAGCTTCGGATAAAAGAAAGCTTGAACCCTCTCCTTACAGAGAATTGATTGACCACAGCTTTAATGAACGGCAGCATGCAGATGGCTGTAGAGAGGATGTGGTGGAACAGGCTAGCACAATGAACAAGGAAAACTCAATGAGCTGCATACATACCTGAGGATAATGCCTTTAGGGTGATCTACTGTGGCCATTCTGGGTCTCCTTCCACAGCCAAAAACATTTTAATAATTGTGAGAAAATACTAAAAGAACAGTTGCATTTCCTTGCAAGTTTACACAGTGGGTAGGTGTTTTGTAACAGTCCTCATCAGTAATTTTCTTTCTCCACTTTTGTTTAGTACTGACATACAAAGAGCCTTTCCTGAAAACTAGAAAAAGGTGCCGATTTCTAGAACAATTCATTGACGATAAATTATATATTTAAGAATTTTCAGAGTCACGTAGCAAGAAATCAATCTCAGACTGATTGTGGGTTTGTAGATTCTTGTGCTATTATAAAAAAGTTTGGTCCATGGGCTTGCTGTACAGCTGCCTTAAGCCCTAGAAGTCTAATGAATTTCCTGTTAAAACAAGACTGAATTTCAATGAAGGAATTACCTGTGCTTTTGTAACCATCTATAGCAGTGAAAGGATCAAAAATAGGCCTAGAAGCTAGGAATTCTTCTATTCTAAACTTGCCACCAGTTTCACAGACAAGCCACAAAAGAGCGTATTTTTAAAAACAGACCATCACTGGTCTGCATATTTTCAAAACCAGCCTGTGTAGCTCTTGATTTGTGGAAACAAGATACACGGTGAAGTTGATGATAATTATGGGTTTGCAACAACTGTGATGATGAGGTATTTGTTTAGGTACTATAAATCTGATTACAGAAGTCTAAATATAGGTCTTCAGGTCCAGAAACTCTGGACTTTGTTTTCTTCTAAAGAATTGCTTTATAAAAGTAAAACAGAAATGTAAAAAAAAAAAAAAAGGCTGGTGCAAAAAATCTAGCAGAAATAAAGAAGAAAGGATAAAAAAGATTGTTGAATTAGAAATAAACGCATTTCTAATGCTTCACAGAGCTATAACCTTGGGAGTGAATAGGAGTTAGAGAGCAGAGTTAAACACACCCTGTACATGAGATTTGTCAGGTGATGATTATACAGATTATACACATAATTGGAAGAATAATAACATCAGTCCAATTCAAAGTTCCCTGGCCCAGCAATTTAGTGTCAGACACATTCCAGACGTCTCTCAGAGCTGATCACAGCTCTGTGTATTTGCATATGCAATTATTGAATTTACATTTATATATTACTAAGTACATATGCAATTATATGCAAAACTATGTTTTGTACTTGAATGTGTATTTTAAAGTGGCTCTTGATTGTGTAACTCTTTGCATGGAAATATAATGCTGGATTTCAGACATTCAGACTGTTTTGGGCTTTGCAGTCCATAAGATAACAGCAAAAATGAGATACAGACTTTGTCACACATGACTTGAAGGAGATCGTGAATCCCTGACCAAAGTTTCCACCGAACCAGGGAGTTCATTTTAGCAACTGCATTCATCTGGTGAAAGTAAGTGGTCCATGCTCTGCCCTGCAGTGTAAATTAATTGCATACATGGCTTTGCAAAGACATACTGTCCCCATAAGTGCTTTCTGACTGATGATGATGTGCCTTTGCATCCCTGTGGATCAGCTAGACAGTAAATTGGGTGCATACTCTATGATCCTGTCTGTTTCGCTTTTACAGCTGCTCAGGTACTGATGAACAAACCTATCGCTCTTTCTAAATGGACTGGTGACAGCACCACGATATTGGCCAGTGCCCGTGGGCTCAATAAAGGCAGTTTTTGCAGCCTGCATGTGGTGGAGATGCAATGGCACTGTGCACAGTGAGCATGCAAATCCCTAGTGCTGCTGCATGGCACAGGCACGGCACAGGCACGGCACAGGCACGGCACATGCATGGCACAGGCACAGCACGTGCATGCCATGTGCATTTGCACACCCAGGCCTGGCCTCCTGTCCATGCCACACACCCACACAATGCCATGTGTGCTGGAGGTGTGTCTGGGTCATGTGTCTGCTCTCTTATGCCAAACAAAGCAAAAACAGCCTCAGGTCTCTGCTGCCTAATGCCATGAGGTCAAAAGCACTGCAGTATGCAATATCAAGCCTCTTGTAGCTCTTTTAGCCCTTCTACCATACCACTAAATGTACTTGATAGCTTAAACAAAAGCAAACACTTAGCAGACAAAAAAATGCAGATGGGACTTGGTTGGTACTAATGGATTAAAGATTTTACATATCCATGTAACAACCTGACTTAATAATTAAACAGAAACCGATACATATTTACCAGGAAACCTTTAAAGTTGACTTGTGGAGATCTTCTTAATCTAGCCCATAGTCAGCTCAACAATATTTTATGAGAATGTGAACATCCTGATAAGGTTGAAACTTGTCCACTTCCCATTTTTCTTATGAAACCAGATTCTCCTGGGGAGCACGAAAAGATTACCAAGCCAGCCTCTGAGGAAACTCCATATAGCTTTTCATGAAGCCTACACAAAATCAGGACAGTAATCCTTAGCAAATGCACATCCCACGATAAACTTGCTTCTCAGGCCAGCCACATAGAGGGGAGTTTTAAAAGAGGCCACAAAATAATTAAAAGTGGTCATCATATAACTGTATTAAGAAGGTGCTGGTAGATTAACAACTCAAGTTTTTGCAACCCTTATGGGAACTTGTACAGGTCAGGCTTAGTCTCTCTCCCTGCTGAACTGAACTCAGTATTCTTGCAGAGACACAAACTGTGCAAAGTTTGGGCTGAATCAACAGAAAAGAAATAATTGGGATCACAGATCACAGAATATTCTGACTTGGAAGGGACCCACAAGAATCATGAAGTACATCTCTTAGGTGACTGGCCCATACAGGGATCAAACTCACAACCTGGTTGTTATTAGCTCAATGCTCTGACCCCCTCAGAAAATCTCAGGATTATTAGAAAGAACAATAAAACAGCATTTTCAGTTTTGAAAACAATTTGACTGGAGGTATAGTGGAGTCAAGACTGGATGCCTGAGCTAAAAAAGGAGCAACAGGCTTGTTGAAAAATGATTGGACAGCTTATGCTATGGACAGAGTGATGCAGGAGACGCCTGACTGAGCAATATTTTTGGTTCACATCAGCTAAATTTGATTGGTCTCTCATTTCAATTGAAATTAAGTAAAATAGAAAGGAATTGGAACCTTTTAAAATATCAGAGAAGTGAGTCTAACTCTGTTTTCAGGGCACCAGTTGTGATTCTTACGGTTTTCTGGTAAGTTTTTTGTGAACTGTCCACAAATATCTCATGACCTGTAGTTCCCTGAATACATCTAGAACTATTTTCTGCTATTCACAAAATCGTGCCAAATATTCCTTTCCTTTTTGCTCCTAAATATAACCAAAAAGAGGGCATAAACAGGCAGGAAGAATGGTAAGCAGCAGTCCCCTGAGCTAAAGATGCCAGTAAATACCCACCCTACCCTTTACCTTCCCTGTGCTAAATTATGCTCTCTGGGTTCTGAGGTTCAGTGCCAGAGCAAACACCAGCAGCACATTTGTTCCTCTATACCCTTCTTGGGTATAAGCTGAAGCAACCACAGAGAAAATGCTTGGATGCTGGAAATTTTGGAACAACCCTGGCAGGCATCCTGCTTAAAAGGTGATTTGTATTTCACTAATTAATTCATCAGTAGTAAATGTGCTTTAATGACAGAATTTTTGGATGAGGTTCAGAGTCTCATTAGCCTTAATCATATTAACCTAATATAGTTATTTATATCAGGCAGAACAAAGTGCAACACTTCACCACGGGATGTTCTTTTTTAAAGATAATACTAGTGTCAGAATTAAAGGAAAATGTAATATTTCTTGCTGGTTGAACCATATGGAACGATAATGTCAGACTAAGACAAATACACCATCTCCATTCCTTAAGGGTTTCCCTGAAAAAAAACTGAGCATGCTGGTCAAATGATTTGTCCTTCCAATTTCCTAAAGTCAGAGAACATGGACATTGCATACTTACATAATGACTTGTACAAAACCTTACACATGACTCAAGACACCAGCAGACAATGCATTTCATAAGGTTAAGTTTCTTTGAGCTTGGATCAGATGATCTCCTATGTGTTTAGGTGATACTGTGATTTTGATTTCCTAGATACAAAAAGAAGGCTGGAGTTTGGACAAGAGGAATAAGAAGAATCTAATTCCAGATGACAAAGAAGCAAAGCTGAGAAACTAGGTTAAGGCTTAAGTTTTGGAAAAGATCATCTTTCACTAGTAAATTGCAATTTGCTCATTGACACATATCACAGACATAAATATATAATTTGTTCCGTATCTATACTTTGTCAAGAAGCTCAGTTAAACAAGGCTTACTTAATTGTTAATTCTTAATTATCAGAGATAGAGTACAAGTAAGCACTTTAATTAGGATTACCTTTAAGAAATAAATGGAAGCTTCAGGTAACCAACTTTGCAGCAATCCAGCACTTAGATACCGTGCAGTATTTACCACCAAACCCATGAAATCTAGGAAGTCCTACAGCTCTGTAATACAAGTGTCTTTTTACTGTCCATCATAATGGTCTGATTTTGTTGAGTGCTGCCCGTAGGCTCCTAGTGATGGCTCTGCTCCCTGGGATATTTGCAGCTCCTACATTTGGCATGCTCGAGGAGTGAGAGCTATCTGTGTGACCTGCCTTTTAGGTAGCAGCAGTTACAAATCCATCGTCAACCTTCTAAATAAACACCTTGATTATGAAGAGAAAAATACAAATCAATAAGCTTAGCACTGCTGTTACCATTATAATGGAATTTAACATAGCATGAGTGTCTGGCTTTAAACACTCAGGATAAGTCTTTTAATACCAGTAGGTCTCGAAGCAACCAAACCAGGCATTCAAATTCTTCCTGCCACTTAAAAAATCTCATCTCTAAGCTTGTAAGCCCCAGACTAACAGTGGTGAGACACCCAGATGCCCAGAGGACAAACATTGTTTGAAATCTTTAGAGTTCTAAAAATTAATTAACCAGTTAGGAGTAGCACAAAGGTGAACTTAAAATAACCTTCCTGTAATACAGTCTTCCTGGTTCCTCTTTCTTTTTTACACATGAATAAAGTTTTCATTTTTCCAGTTGGAAAAAACCCTAAATGTTTCTTCTGCTCTTCTAAAGTGTTTCTTAACCATAATCTATTATGTTCTGTCTATTTTGGAAGAACAGGCTGATTTTTCATGAGGAATACTGACTCTCTAGTACAAAAAGTCTTTGATATACTTTTGAATGTGTTGAGTGACATTTTATGAAAGTTTTCCCTGTTAAGTTTCCAGCAATGCCTAATGATTCACCATTTCATTTTCTAAATTTGTTAAATTTTTATACATGTGTTCTGCATTTCATTTTAGCAGGTCAAGAAACAGAAAGATAAATGACAAGGTAGAACTGACACAAACCTTCAGGCAACATGATAAAACACCAGAGAAAAATAATGGGCTAGTAAAACTGCATTCAAGTTTGATACAACAGGTCTGTTCTTTGACCCACCACAAGAGTCAGATGTCTCATTATCATCAGAGTCTTTGCTCTTGAGCTACATCTTCAAACAGATTTGCAGGGAGAATGTTTCTGAGTCTTGAACAAGCGAAGATTTTGAATATGTTAGTTCATCACTGACTCTTTAAGTAATTTTCCACTCATCTTGTCCAAAGCTACACTTATTCTAATGATGAAATGTCATGGGAACAAAGTCATGGTGCCTACCGTGACAGTTTTTAAACTGAAACAATGAGAGGTGTATTCATGAGGTATTCTGGAGACTGTGGTCTCTTGCTGCTTCTGTCTTCACCCTCAGTGTTCCCCTCACTCTTAAGGACCCTGTTCAGCCTCTCCATATCTCTGGTTTTCACATTTGGAAGGCCTGGGTGAGATGGGAGCAAGTACACCTGCCATGTGTCAGGGTGGAAAGGAGGAGAAGAGAGATTCCTACTCTGTGGTCAGATTTGGTGTATGGCCCAGAGCCTCACTAAAGGCCAGGAGAAAGCTGAAAGTTCAGTGGCAAGCCTTCAGCAGCCAGTGCACACAGAGTAACAGCTTGCTCTCCTCTTCCCAGTTCCCGCAGCGGTCCTCAGCACATATAAATTACCTGTTTACTCCTGTTCCACTCCTACAGTCCTGGCTGAGCTACAATACCTCCTGCCTGGCGGCTCCTGACTGGGGAGGGTGGCTTAGCGCAGTGCCCTCTCTCCTGCAGTGTTGTGTGTGCTGCAGCCTGCTGCAGCCTGCGCTCAGCGTGGCCAGGCAGTGTTGTGATGCATTCGGTAGTTTATTTAGTTATTATTTTGCACTGGGTGGTTTGTTCATTTGCACTGGGTAGTTTCTATCTATTTGCACTAAGTTTGTTTGTGTCACATGGCTTGTCCCTGCACTCCCCGCCTCGGGTCCCTGGTGTTGGTTTCTCCCCCAGGTTAATTCCTCCCTTGACCCCTCCCCTCAGGTGTTTCTTACCTCCGTGCCCTTCCCCTGGCTTAAAAACCTCTTCCCTCGTGGTAAGCTCTCTTCTCCTGGAGTTGTTCTGCATTAAGCTGTGGGACTATGGTCCTGAGAAGAAAGAGTGCCTCTCGTCTTTTGCTTTTGTCCTTGTGGGACAAAAGGGGTCCTGAGCTAGCCAAAGGGCCACCTCAAAAGGTAGTTGACAGCACAAGGCAGGGCTGGGGGCTGCACAGGAAAAGTGCAATTGCACCTGAACATTAATCTGCAGAGTAATACCCTCAGAGAGTGACCTTTTATACCCAGCCCTTCATTACCTTGACTACAAGACTGGATTTCTGTTTTGTATATTTGTCGTGCAAGAATTAGAAGTGAAACAAATGCACTGTTGGCCTCCACTGAGGTTCAGAAAAACAGCAGGAGGCTTAGAGACAATGGCAAGCAGCAGCTAAACCAAGTTGCTCCAAGAGCTAAGCTCTTCTGCAACAGCATTCGGAGCAATGTTTGTCCAAGTCCTCAGAAAGAATAGTTAGGAGAAGGTAAAGTTATTCTGCAGAAATATCTATCAAAATGCTGACACTTACCTCTCACAAGCTTTTCCTTGACTTCTATTTTTAATTGTTTTGGTCATAAAATGAGGGAAAAGCCACTGCTCAATTTTACATAACAGTTTCTTAAAATTCTGGCTTATGGGACAGCACAGCAAGGAAGATACAAGGCAGCTCAGACACAGGCATTCAAGCATGATTTTCTTCCTTTCTATATGAAACTGTGATGTACCTTGCTATGCTGTGAATGTGGTTTCAATCATCAGGCTACTGGTAGAGTGAAGTGTAGTGGGAATTGGTCCAAGGAGGGAAGCTGCGTTGCTCCCTGCTTCGTGAGCTTGTATCCACCTGGCACGTTCCAGCATCTCCAAGCTGAAAGGCAGACAGCTGTGACAAGCCCGAGTCCCAGAAGATCTGAGTGTGTTTCATCATTCTTTGAATCCAGGCTTTGGTGGACAGTCATCAACCAGATGATCACAGCGTTTCTAAAAACACTCCTGCTTTATTCCCCCTCCCTCTGAGCTGGGTGGGCTGTGAAAGGGACAGCAGTTGTAGCAGCCTCCTGTGCATCGCTGCACCACGCCCAAGTGCACAAAGCACTCTGCACCAGCTCTGCACCTTCTGCTCCAGGCAAACCTGAACCACCTCAAATGGATCTGGCAACAGGGGCTTCCTGAAGGCAGCAGGTTTTAATGGCCTGTGAATTCCCCAGCGCTGCCCCTGCAGGAATCCTGTTGTCCATCAAAGCAGCTGCTATGTCCTTTTTGTGGGGACATCTGTGCAATGTGCCATCAGTCAAGCAAAGATTGCAGCCACTTTTTGTTCTTTAGATTAAGTTTCTTTTTAATTTTGCAAACATCCACTCACCTGTGCTTTATCTCTGCACCTTTCTGCTTTATCATTGCACCTTTCCCAACAGAATGTTGGTCAAGGTGCCTCTGATCAAGGAATCCAGGGACATGTCTGCCCTTTACTCCTACTCATTTAGAAGGGAAAATCAAGAGCATGTCCTTTTCCGACCATGAAACCCTGACAAAGGCAGACCTTTCAAAAACAAAGCAACTTGACAGTGACTGCTATATACAGAGATTGTGTTAGATAAGGATCTATGGTTAAAATACCCAGAAGGATTATGAAGCCAGACCTTTATCCTCCCTGGTAGTAAAAACTGAAATTCCCTGCTGGCTTGCTAACAGAGTTATGTGGTGCTGGCTGTCAGTCCCTCTCTTCTGGAATGTGCCCTACTGCTATCTAATTGCAAGTTGTAACCTTTGTGAATCATTGCCACCAATCTCACTGAGGCCAGTGGCTTAGTAAGATTCAGAGAGTAATTAACCATTTATGTAGATAATTAGGCAATCCACAGCTACATTAGATAGGTCAAGACTGTAATTAGGGATAACTCTTCATGCTTCAAGGTCTTCTAGCCTCGATCCATCTGATGGCATGTGTTTATGCAAGCAAACAGGTAGGATGTTTGAGTTCCTTTGAAAAACAATCCTCAATGATTGTTTCACTCAGGCACTCTCAGCTTGGTTTTCATGATGCATTTCACAGCTTCTGGCTCCAAGATTGCTATCAATAGCCCAGATGCTTCCTCGAAGCTCAGAGGGAAAAGTAATGAGCCTCTCAGACAGATAGTCCACAATAGACTAGGTTCAGATCTCAGGCCCACTGATGCAAATTGAAACAACTTATCAGGCTTTAAAATTCAGAATTATTTGGCTTTGGAGAGAGGTAGCTGAGACCTGACTCTGGCTGAAAGGATACATTCCTTGGGAGCACTGAGAATTCAGAGGCTGAGGCTGAGACGACCCTGTGCTGCCATGGGACTGCCGAATCCCTCTCCCACAGATGCCAAAAAAAGGTTTTTTTAGACCCACACTCCTTTGCCATCCTAATGGGCACATTCAGGCTGAATGATAAAGAGTTTTTCTTCATGGGAAAACAGCATTCAGTTTGTGAACTTAGAGGGAATTGTTTGCTACATTTACTGTGGAGGTGAACAGTTCACTGGAGCTTTCATGCTCACCCAAATTCACCCACATGGTATTACACGGATTACTAACAGCAATTCTTATTTTTTTAATTGTGTATGCACAAACCAGACTTTAGATGTTCTGCTATAAATCCGAGACTGAGAAGAGAGGAGACATTTTTTAAATTCATGGTGGGAAAGGTCAGAAAAAGTTTAGCATTTTACACAGAGAGGATTCAGACTGACTGTAAAACAGAAAAGAAATAAAACTGTTTCCTTTTTCCCTCCCTCATCTCTGTGTGCTATAAACCTAAGGAAATCCTAAGATGGTTTTGGTTTTTTTTATGGCTCTACAGTTCAAGATGTAAGAACCCATTTGACGCTCAAATATGGGGGGAAAAATAATTTCTAAACTTGTCATCATTGTTTCCTGTCTTTCTTCTTTGTTTGCAACTAAGGTACACTGCCAGTTTTGTGCCCATGGTTTTCAGGACTTTATCAAGAAAGATAAATAGACAGATTTCTGTAGAAAGCAAACATGACTTTTGGTCACACCTATGTAAATCCAGTTATAATTTTGGAGAGATCAATAGTGGAACTACTCCTTTTCATCTCAGTAAATGACACTAGAAACTGTGTTGTATGAACCTGCTTGAGAGGGGTGATTTATATAGAAGATCTTTTGATATCATCTTTCTTTTCCTCCTGCAACTTACATGTGTGCCTGTGGGGCACACATAAAGCCCTGATGGGAGGAGCAGAAACCGCATGACAGCTTGTGAGGAGAGACCCTCTGCAGAGATACATCAGCTTGGCCAGTGAAATCTGTCTGTGTGGCACCTGTTAGTTATGCACAGCAGGACTGTCCATCATCCCTTGTAGCAGCTCTGCATTTCCATAGCACACTGCAGTGCAGGCAGAGGAGAAATTACTCTCTAACTACGAGACAGTGAATGAGAAATTTCTGTCCCTGTTTATGCTGTCAGACCACCACTTGGGATGCTGTACATCAGCCGGAGAGGGGGAATGGAAGTCCATTTCACAGTCAGCTGACAAAGCTCTCAAGCATTTATCTTTGCTTTCTACCTTGTAAAATCCTGTAAAAATATTGTTACTGAATGTGAAATGTTGAAAGAGAAATGTTGAGTATCTCATGCCATTTAAAAGGGGAAATCTCCATATGGTGTAAAGAGAGCTTGTGATAAAACAAAGAGCACACAGTGTCTATCCACTTTATGATCTGATGCCCAGATCACAAATGGGTGGACAGCAATTTCCACTGCTGAACTGTAGCATTCCTTGAGAATGCTTGCACTGACTGCTTTTATGTAAGGAACAGAAGAAAAAAAAAGAATATCGAACACATGGAAATATAACAGAAAAAAGCTGTCAGGTTGCTGTGGAATAGAGAAGTACTCCTTAGTATCATAATAATCACAAGGAAATTTGGAAGTAGGACTACTTTTTTGTCTCTTTTTGGTTTTATTGTGTTTTTCAGAAAGAGATGGCAGAATTCCTCTCAACAACCTTCATCATGCCTCACCTTCAAGACCACCCAAACAACCCCAAAATTTTGCCCAACCTTCTGAACCATTCTCTCTTCCATCTTAGACTGATCATCACAGGCCCCTGTAGCTCAGACCCTCGGTACCATCTCACACCTTCCCCTGATCACAATAGACTAATCATAACAGCTCCTGGGACGACCAGAGACACTCATTGTGCTACTGTGTCCTCTCAGTATGAAGAACTGATGACTTCGTGTTTGGTTTTCTGTGGCAAGGGAATAATGGTTTCAGAGTCAGTTACTCCCCTGCTGCTGAGTGGTATAACTCCATACAAAATCTGAACCATTAATCCAGCACTTATTACTGGTAATATGTACTGAGATTCATGTGAGCAGTGCACTGTAAAGCTGGACCTCAGTTTGGCTGCATGTCCTGAAGGAATAAACAGAGGTACAGTGGGCAGCTGTGGCACTGTTTAGGGGAGAAGGGTGAGTCTGTCCCAAATTCAGGACAAAACACCTGTAATTTGAGGCACTGCCTTGTTATCTCTCCTTTGTTTGCTCTCATGACTTCGTGAGGTAGCTGCATGTTGCTATTCTAGTAAACACTTAACTTCTCAGGGAAATGCAATGGGTAAATTCCCATTTACCACTGGGAACTGAAGCTTAGAAAAAATTATGAAGCTAAGCAACATAAGTGCCCTTCTCTAATCTTTATTTTGACCCAAAATGAGAGTCTGAAGAGGGTCTAGAATAGAAATCATGGAAGCTGTGGAGAATATTCTGAGAAGGAAAACGTAACTTCAAAGCAGTCTTTCTATGTTTAGCTCTCAGCTAACCCATATGTCATGAGTCAATGCAAACACACTTTGTTCTGTTATTTAAAGGAAACTACATCTGTGTCGCTGGGAATATTATCTGCCTTGAAATCTCTGATTTTCTGACAGATAATCAAATAAACAAAATGACTGAAAAGAAAGGGATTACAAAAGTGATCTTGCTACTGCTAACTGGTAATTGTTAATTGAAGCATAGCAATTCTATTAATATCACACATAATATTTAGCAAAAAGTAATATGATTTTTGAAATACAAAGAGCTCTTTTGGCAAAATTAAATGCTATGGTCTTCTAAGCTATTTATTCTGTGACTGCTGAAGAAGATGATGTGAAGCTTTCAAGTATGAAAGGAAGCATGCAGCAGGAGAGAAAATGCTATAAATATCCACTCAGTGTGATTCTGATAGGAACTATCAAGTTTTAACCGAAATGTTCATAAAAGCTACTCAAATTTGCAATTACCTTACATGTTCAAAGTATTGCTGGGGGAGTTTCAGCTACATGATACCAAAAATGAAGGAGGCATGTGATATAACTTGCACAATGTTTATCCAAATTTAAATGTTTGTATCATCTGATTTTGTTTTTCCTTCGTATCTTTTCTGAGCCATATAAATAGACTACATCTAGAATGTATCATTAGAATGCCTGTGTGTCTTTTTTTATTTAGCTGTAAATTTGAGTTAAAACTATACCAGCTTTGTTCTTGTGGCTAATATTGTCACTAAAATCCCTTGATCAAAATCCAAATTCCTATAATGCTGTTGTGCATGGCTTTTTTGAGGAAGTCAAGAACTAAATGAGTGACACTCTCATGAAAGTGCTTGAATGCTGTGGGTTAAAAAGCCTGATTTACGCATTAAAAAGAGATGACTCTTCTGATAGACCTTGTCCAAAGCTCTTACTTTTATGCTATACACAGGCTTGGACGATAGGTTAGAAAACAAAACAACAAACTTCCTTGAATTATAGGAAAAAGTGTATGTAAAATTAATGTGGAAAAATACTCTGAGTAGTCCAAAAGCTTTTAGTTCTGCAAATATTTATTGGACCTTTATTAGTATGATTACTGATCCTTTTTGTATATATAACAGGTACAGAACAATGACATGAATTCTCTCTCAACAGAATACAATCTAAAATCCAAAAAGTATCAGCTAATATGATCACTGAGGGTGGAGGGCAGATATCAGGCATTTGGGCTGAAGTTGCAGAATTGGAACCCTGCGAGATGCAACAGAGGGTGAAATAAAAGGACAAAAATCCTTTCCTCCTCCCTTGTCTTTTCCATACAGACATAGCAGGAAGAAGTCTAGGAGCAGCAGAGCATGAATGAAAACAAAAAAGCAGATTACTTGGTCACTAAGGAGAGACTAGTGTCACGCAACAAAAAGAGTGTTGGCAAAAAGACATCTTATAAACATTACAACAAGCAAGCAGCAATTTAGAAGATATTTTGAACACAGAAAAAGAATCAGTGGGAGAATATTTAGTCAAATTGATAGGTAACATTTTTCACTTGCACTGGACCATGAATGAAGAATCATAATCCACTTACCAGGGAATTTTTTAAAAGCAATTATTCTTTAAAAACTGTTAAGACATTTAGCAGGATTTTCACATGATGAAAACATTTGCCTAGTGAAAATGATCTGTCCTATTTGTGCTTAATGTGCACAAGGGACATATTTTTCTTTACAGTATATTTTCAATAATGAAATTAATGCCTAATTGCATATGATTGATTTTATCTCTCCAAGTTACAGAAGGCACTAAGGACAGGAATGGCAGGCTGATCTCTATCAGTCTTCTTTGTGACTACGGGCACTTCTGTAACGATGCACGGATAACCAGCTGTAGCTGTTACAACTCAGTTAGATGTCACCATTAATCTAAACTTAGGAAACAGGTTATCAGCTGTAGCAATTTTTAATGGCAAGAGTTAGTATAAAATCCTTTAATTATATTTTGTTCTGTCATATATACCAATTAGCAACCACATGCAGGTACACAAGCACTTAGCATAAAAAATACAAGATGTTTCGGAGTATGTCATTCATGCATACGAAAATACTAGGCTTCTGTGTTTGGTTCAAGTGTTACTGTGACTTCTTCTGGAAACAGTGAAATATACCCTCACCAAGTGATATAAATAAAAAATGCCCCCTACCTCCTCCTTTCTCTTAGCTTTTATATCTGAGCAAATGTCACATGGTATGGAACAGTCCTTTGATGAATTTGGGTCAACTGTCCTGGTTGTGCCCCCTCCCAAAGTTTTGCCTATTCCCAGTCTACACATGGCAGGCCAGAATGTTGAAGTGACAGGCTGGTGCTGTGGGAGCACTGATCAATAGTAGCCAAAACACTGCTGTGTTATCAACACCTTCCTAGACACCAGTGCACAGCAAAACTCCACAAGGCCTGCTTGTGGGAAAAGTTATCTCCATCCCAGACACAATTTTTCTCTTGGATACAAAACCTGCCTTCTGCAAGATGGGCAGTTTTGTACTGCTTTTGCCTTAGCCCTTCTGTTTGCCCCAGATGCTTTCTCAGGGCTGACCGAAGTAGTGCAACAGGCCAATGCCTGTATCCACACCCCCTGCAGCTACCACTATGCGGACCCAGAGAACAAATGTTTAACATCTGAACATCACCTAACAACACCTATATTTTGAATCACATGCTGACTTGGTGATGGGCCCCAAGGGTATTGGGGGGGGTGGGCGAGGGTGGGGCCCCCTCTCTGTGTTACTTCTTTTTCTACATCATTGCTCTGTGTAACCTTACCAGATTCTCCAATTGCACTCATAGATACATTACTGAATTTTTAAAATTCTGTTCACACCAGCCGCTTAGAGTGTTTCTGTGGTACTGCCAAGGAAAGCAGTCTGGAGAAAACTCTGTGTGTCACCGAGGTTTGAGAGAGTTTAGCCAGAATTACTGGGAAACAATAAGGCTCTGTTAAAAAAAGAGTTGGAGATGTGAATTTCACTCAGTCACGCTTGTATACTTCATCTGAAAATAAGATGGAAAGTCCCTTCCCAAGCCTAATTAAATAAGCATGAAATTAAAGAACTTACCACATGCCTACAGTGAATGTAAACACACACACACGTGTATGTGTATATATACATATATGTTATATATAAAAAAGTGTATTTATATGGTCCATTGTGACAGCATTACAAAATATTTTTGAAACAGTGAAAAAACACATCAAACCCAACAACTCATTAATGTCTGTTCTGACAAATATTTACTACTAAATTCTGAAGAGAGATGAATTAGTGAAATTTCCTGTCCTATGTCCCAGTTGAGGCCAAATTATATGATGTAGAAGTCCCACTTGGTCTTAAAATATATGCTTGAGATCAGTAAGATTAGAGTGACTTAGATTACCTGAGGATTTGTCCCTCTGCCTTTGCTAGAACTAATTCACCACAAGGTATTTTTTTTAATTTCTTCTCCCTCTGCCCTTCCTTCCACGCTTGTTACAACTCAGAAGACAGCTTGTTATTGCTCTGATTTATTCTGTTCTCAGAAATATTCATCCTGTGAGTAACTCCTGGGCCGGCCCAGCCTTGCTGCATGATAAGCAGTTACTATTCAGAAGCAGACTGGAGTAGCTGGTCACTTAAATCACACAGTGAATGTATGCTAGAAGCCCTTGGGAGACAATGCATGCTCCAGAGAGACTTGTTAGGGCAGAACAGCCATTTCTGAGAGAGGCATCTCTGTGCTGTGCATGACACAGCCCATGGCTACAGCCTGACACAGCTGAATTTTCTTTCCCCTTCCTGCACCTGTCTCTGAGGAGCCAAGGTGGTGGCAGAGTCTATGTTTTGGAGTTGGAGAAACGTGTCTCCTGTGCTATCTCTGCAAATGCCCAGACAGGATGCTGCATCAAGGACACAAACACCACACCAACTGGCAGGATGCTGGAGCAGTCTGGATCACAGACTGGAGTTAGCTGGAGAGTGGATTGGGAGTCAGAATTTAGGGGCTGTAAGACAGCAGAGCACTGAAATTAAAGCCTAATGCTGGACAAACAATACCAGTCAGGCCCGGCAGAAGAAGGACTCTGGCAGGAGGGAGAAAAGTTACAACTGTCTGAACAGAGGGAGGGACTGGCTGGTCAGGGGCTGGGAGCATGAGAGGAGCACGGGCAATGGCCTGAGGTGGGAGATGGTCTTGAAGTGATCACTTCTTAAAGCACCTCAGATGACATTAATGCAAATTTGATACCCTCTGCCAAAGCGAGAATGAAAGGTGTGACACTGAAACAACCTAGTATGCAGCTCTGGGAAAGGTGATTGTCCATGACTGCTGCTGCAGAACGAGCAGAAACTAATGGGAAAGCATCAACACAGGGAGCAAAATGAAGAAAGCTGTTTTTAAGATTTGTACTCAACACGGGCAGGTATAAATGACCATGTAACAGCTCACAACAGCAAGGAACTTACTCAGGAACATCATAAATAGATTAGAAGAACATGTCATTTCCTGTTTTAGTCAGGAATTATGTCAATGTGTTTTTCTCACTAGTGTCAGTTAAAAAAAGTGCATTTTTAAAATATATCTATATTCTGCCCAAACGCTTTTTTTCTTTTTGCTTTCTTGCCCTGACTTTAATTCAGGGTTTGTATTCCTCTTGCTATTTCAGCTGGAAGTCTGCAGAAACCCCGACAAAAGAGGTTTACTCTCTGTGTGCACCCTCATACGCACTCACAGAGATTGCCACTCCACACACACCCTGGGACACAATAGTTTTACGCACAGGATGCTCTGCCTGAGCAGGGCAGGTCACACAGTCCTGGCCTTGGCAGCATCAGCTTCAAGGAACATTTAAGGAATAGGTTAGCCACTATCAGTCAAAGTCAAGTATCCTGGAAAAGGAAATCATAGTCCCTACTTTTGCATCAGGAAGGAATCTCCCATCCTGAGGAAGAAAGATTAGCTTAGCTCTGTGTGCAATTGCTCAGGAACAACTTCCCAAATTACAATGCATGAAAAGATCCCAATTTAGTACACTACGGAGTAAGAGGACAGGGCTGCATGCAGATTAAAGCTTACATTCATTATTGTTATTAAGTAGTCTAATTTTAGAAAAAAACCCCCTATTTTGCATAAATCAAAAGCATAACGTTAAAATATATTAAGCAGAAATCTGAATAATAAAGGTCATATCTGTGTATGCCTCAGAAATGATAATATAGTCTAATGACAATACATGATTAAATATGAAAGTATTCTGTGTTGACAGAGCCTGCAATTGATTTTATTTTCTTATATCTTCATTGGATAAACACACTCGTACATACAAGATAACAAACTATGTACACTGGACCCCAGTTTAGAGAAAAATTTGTTGAGTTGCAATTCTTGCAGTAATGGGTGATGCTGGTGGGTAAGAGTCAGGTACCCTAACTTTCCTTAATAAGTTGGAAAATCTTGGGAAATGAAAACTTTTAAGAAGAACACAGAAGTGGTGGGTAGTATAAAAGAAAGTTCATTGCATAAGGAAATTGCTGCTCAACAAAAATAGGAACACTGTAGAATGAAAGAGGACACAAAATTTATTTATATTTTAGTCCATTGAGTCTTATCTTTGTACGAACAATAATAAGGCTGTACTTCCCCTTCACCAAATCTCTCTCCATTCAAAGACGATTCTTTATTTGGTTGAACTAAAAATGAACTGACTGAAGAAACACTAAAGGCATGAAATGTACCTCAGAACGAACCTATGCAGCAGGACTTCCATACACTTGTGGTCCCTTCTCATCACGGATAATTCTTCAGAGAAGGGCTGAAGGAGATCAGGCTGATATGAATGAGCACACACCATCAGTCAAAGGGTGAGAGCATTTCCTCACCTCCTCAGCTCTCTCTGCCTTTTTTTTTTTTTTTAATCAAACTCTCTTTTCAGCTAAGATCCTGTCTGAGCTATGAGAGTCCAGAGCAGCCATTGTAGTTCCAGCTCAGACAGACAGGCAAAGTCTGGCATAATCAGGCACAACCATGGGACATGACACCAACTGTATGTATGGCCAGGCCTGAGGGCAGTTTCTTTCAGGAAAGAGGTCACTATCCTGTATTCAAAAATTCTACTTTGCCATTAGCCACCAGAAAAGCAAGGAGCAGCATAAACAATGGGCTATAACTCATCTCGCAGTATGCATTTTCTAAAGAACCAGCATCCTTGTTTCCACACTGAATGTCAGATTCCTGGCCTTATCCTTCAGAGGAATAGGCACTGGTCAAAGAAGCAGAGAAGCAGACCACTTGCCTGATATCCTTCTCTGTTCCTAGTGTGTGTTTATTACGCTGCAGAATGTCAGCACTGTCCTTCTTGGGTTCCAGTCTCTTGTTTGCAAAACATGAGCAATATCATAAAGTGTCCTTCTTCCTGCACTGTCCTCTCACTGCCTATCCTGGTAGTAATCTTTGCTAAGCAGTCTGTTAAATGTATCTTTAGAGAAACTAGTACAAAGAGTCTCTGATCTTGGCCAGAGCTGTCTTAACATAAGTAAAAATAGTAGATTTGTAAAGATGCTCCCTCACATCTTTTCAGATAAACACTATGAAAACAACTTCCAAGGCATTCAAGGCCAGGAATACACTCTCTTTTTGCTGGATAAACAACATTTTTTTCAATGTGAGTTCAAAATCTCTCATACAGTCTCCTTTTAATTTCAGAAATTGTATTTTCTTTCTTCTTAATTAGCAAATGTTAGGACAAGAACTTTAAGACAGAAGGTATATACCTAATGCTTGTAACAGAGCCAATGGCTATTAGGATTGTCTGATTAAAAAAGCCATAATCCTTGATGATAAATTGCTACAAGTCTGAGACAAGGCAAAGGCACCTCCAAAGAAATTTTTCATGTCATGGAAGAAGAAGCAAATCTGAGAGTAGACATTAAAGATTGTTATTGGATGCTCTTTTTAAACAATGGTAAAGGAAATTCATTAATTGTTTTTCATCTGTATGCAGTAAGTTAAATCAGCTGGATCTGATAGGAAATAGATGCATGAGAATTTGGCTCAAAATGGCTAAAATTAAAAAAAAAACAATTGGGAAGTATTTTTACTATGGATGATGTCACAGTATGCTACCTGCAAAGACTGTGTGAAAATTAAAAAATTAATGCAGTGGTTAAACACTGCACTATTATTTCATGTAATGTAATTGAAAATATGCTTTCTGTTACATAGCCTTTGGAAAAAACATGTATTTTATATGAAAAAAAATCAAAAACTGGATTAAAACTAGCCTGTAATTTCAGATGGAAAAAGGCAACAGTCCGATGATGATGCTGCAAGTTGTAAGAAATTAAAAGCACAGTTCTTATCATAAAACCTTAAAATTCTGAATTTGTGCTGAACTGGATCAGAAATCCCTTAGAGAGATGAAGAGGGTAGAAAAGGGCGTAACTCAGAGACAATTTCTTATGATTTCATGCATCATTCATTTTCCCAAGAGACATAGTTAGGAAATACAGTCTCTTGTGTGAATAACTACATAGGGAGTTAGCTTCTCCTCTACATTGAATAATCATTTTTACCTTGATAAAGTGTGTCCAGGTTTGTGCACAAGACAAAAAAAATTCAAGATCTCTGCTCTTGCTAATGGGAAACTTTTATACGTGCTTTGGAACCTCCCAAACAAAGCAAGGGAAAGCATAACCAGGTTCTTGAAAACTTCAAGCAGTGAAAAGACATGTAGACATATTTAATTTCAACTGTGGAGAATGAAATGTTGCAGAAATATTATTTCTCCTGCTGGGTCACTTGTGGTGCCTTCTACCACCTGCTGCCAGTGTTTGGGAGGGAGTATTTCTCATGCTTATAATTTTTTAATAAATTAAAATTACTTTTATTTTATGGTAATATAGATGAGAAGGCATTTTTGGAGGTCTAACTGTCCTCTAATATCAGAGTTTACTTAAATAAGGCTGTTCGAAGCCTTGTCTAGCATTCTGAATCTCTTGATATGGTGCATTGAGTGAAACAAAGAAAAAATCAAGCAATATTTGCAGGTGAAAAAGAAAACAGAATTAGAAAATGAGATTTTTTTTTTTTGGTTCATAGTCAGATAGTGCATCTGTGTTAGTATGCACTTTGACCATTTCCATAGGTAATGTTTTTTGGCTGTAAGTGAAAACATTTTTGTATACAGTCTGCTACTGTGTATGCACTTATTGTTTAAACTGATATGTTATGTACCTCTATATGTCTACATCTTCTATAACCAACAAATTTTTTTCATTTTTGCTGTGTTCGAGGCTGTTCTTTAGCTAAGAGTTTTAAGAAGAGGGGAAAAAAAGGAATTCCTCTCTGGAGTATCTCCTTCAAGTAGGTCATTTTTGTAAGAGACAGAGGGCCACAAGCCCTGGTCAAGACTTCCACTAGAAAAACAGGGTGCATTGTGAAGAATTTCAGTCTTGTCTCCATAGAAAGCTGCCTAGGGAAATGCAGACATTATGTGTCCCAAACAAAATAAGGTGATTTTTTTTTGCTGCAAAATTCAGATGATTTATGAATAAATCAGTGATTTTTTAAAGTTTTTGAAGAGAAGTCTTTCAATAAACCGGAATGAAAAAATGTTTCAAATGGGAACTTTTTGGTTCAGATACAGCTTTGCTTTAGATGAGATTAAGAAGCTTAAATTTTAGTCTTTCACTTCAGTTGACACTATACTTTATTCATCACAAGCAATATTCATGATATTTGTAATGTAATGCACAAAAATATTTGCTGTAATACACAAAAATATTTGCTAAGAAGCACAATGCTTCTTAGGAGAACTCCTATAATAAAATACATTATTGATCATCTTCAGCATTAAATACATGCTAGTATAATGCAGCTTAAAAAAATAATTTTCTAGGTAGTTTTCATTTTTGAGCTGTTTCTGTTTTGAGAAAATGATCTCGTTTTCTGGGTAGCTGTCTAACAACTGTTTCTAGGTGTATCTAGCACACCTTGGTAAGGCACGTTGCTCATACGACCCTCCCCTGTCTGTGACAATTAGAAATAGAACAAACTAGTGGCAGGAATCCCAGCATCATCAAGCTCTGTGAAAGCTAATTTCTGTATCTTCAATTTGTTCTTACTTCTGGTGACAAATGAGCGATGTCCTGTGCGTTCAACCTGTTACCAAGTGTTGCTCAACCAGAATGAAATGCTTGCCTGAGCAGAGAGCATGAGCAATAAAAATCCATCCCTCTTGAGCTGCACTTAACCCTCAAGTAAAATTATGTGGGATTTAGGTGGCACATGAGCCTTGTGACCAGTGATGGACTGCAATGCTAAAGAAGCTGAAAGGGCCAGAGTTTTCTGAGGAAAAGTCTCCATGACAACTTTTTTGTTGTAGTTGTTGTTGTTGTAGTTTTTATTTTAGTGCTATTTTGTTCCCTGCTGCTTTCACCAGGGAAACAGGACCTGTGTAACCACATTGCCTTTTTACTCTCCTGGCATTCTCTCACTACTTACTGGCACCCTGAACCCATTAGCCAATTTCTATCAAGCAGGCAGGCATTTGAGTTACAACATGTAAATTACCACAAGTTTCCAGAAAGTCAGTGACAGTGAGTTTTCTCAGTTTATGCTTGGTAGCTCATTCTTCTTTCTTCCTCTTTCTCATTTTCTTGCACTCTCAATTAGTAAAACAGCCAGACAACATGCTTAACAGCACAAGTCAGCAAATGCAGATACCTGTAAATTAAGTGTGAGCCTTCCTGTCGATTTGGCAAGCAAGCAGGCAGGAGAGCTGTAGCTGGGTGTAATGTGATTTACATCAGGAAAGGGCACAGTAGGGACACTCTGCAGTGAAGAGCAGCTTCACTGGTTCAGAAAGAACAAGCAAAGATTGAATGAGGAAATTTTCACATTAAAGTGCTGCATCTCCTAAAGGAATTGATTGCGCCATAATATGTACTCAGGAAAGAGGTTCTTGTTATTGTGTGGGGATTTGGAGCACTTGTACAGAATCTGCTGTAATAACAGACATGATCTGTGACAGTAGAGTTATGGTATTCACCTCAGGATGGGTCCTACTTTTTGTTGCTCTCTGAGCCTGATAACCCATGAGTGGCTCCCAAATTGCAGATGGGGCAAAGATTCCCAGTGCCAGCCACTGTACCATATTCTTAATAATCATGAGACAGTGAGAAACTGAGAATGAGTCACAGCAGTAGAAGTGTTGCCGTTAGTAAAAATTGAAGGGCATTGTGGCGAAAGTGCAGTTTTTTCTTTACCTTCTCAGCTGTAAATAATAAGCAATTAATTCTCTACAATGCTTGCTTGTGAGTTTTCACTCCTCAAAGTCCTTGTTCTGAAGATTGTCTCCCTCTCAAACACATTTTTTTCCATCCTCAATTGGGGCGTTGTTCTTATTTTTCAAGAAGAAGCCAAGTAGACCGAGCAGAGGCTCCTGCTCCAGGTATGGACTTTCTGTGAAGGTGTACTCTTCATGCTTGTGAACCAAACACTCAGTATTCCTTAGTATTCCAGAGCACAAGTGAAGCATAATTTACCTACGCTAAGCTCTCTTTTTCCTCATGAGTCTGGTGAACTAGCATATGGATTTGCGGAAAAGAATTATGTATATGATTAACCTTTGTTCCTGTGATAAAGGTAACCAATTTTCTTTGTATCAGTTATATCAAAAAAGATGACTGATCTCACTGTTTTAGTTGAATGTTCTATTGCGGACAAACAAACCTGTACTGATGATGAACAGCAACTATATAACTCTCACAAAAATGAATATATTGTATAATTTTACTTGTGGCTTGATTAAAAGGGCTAAAAATAATTCAATACCACATCCACACCAAAAATTTATCACATTTACTAAATTTTTTTTGCTTTCCAGCTAGACATTTTTACCAGCTTTTGCACCTTTCCACTCAGTTCCCCACAAATTCAAAATGTAATGTTATATAAATCTTTTTCAGCAGGTGATGTTCATAACTGCACTAAAGGCATAAGCATATAGGGCCTTATAACCCTCAGAAAAATCCACTGGAAGGAGCTGAAAGTTGGAAGGTTACAGAGAATGGGACAATATTTGTGCCCTATATACCAGTGTGCCCCCCTGTATTTCTTTCATTGTATGAGAACTATATATAAAGTAGATGGACAGTCTATAGAGAGACAAAGGAATCTAGTCCACAAGAACACGAAAGATGCTGCATGTTTCAAAGACAGGTGGAAATTCTGATCCTACAGTATTCAGTGACTCTAAAAATATCCTCCACTCAGTACAAGAGCAGAGCTTCCTTTGTCTCAGATTAAAGAAAAGGTTTTAAGTTGCTCAGGTAAAAAGAATTATGGTGATGCTTTCCTAATCAGAGATAAATATCAGCTACTTCTGATCTCCTACATTGTCAGCTAAGTAATGACTCATTTTCTGCATTGTCCTCAGTAGGTGAAGGACAAGAGGAGAGCAAACCTTATCCACAGGTTCTGGTTACACTTAGGCATTTCCTGCTATCAGAGCCAGGCATTATGAAACACAGTCAGTGCATTCACAAATTAAAAGCAGAAACACAGTCAGCAATTACAAAGGCTGTTGGTACACTTGATTGTCCCGTAGCATTTCAAGGCTGGATTGCCTTGATTGGCTAAGACAGGAAAGAAATGCTATAAGCAGGTTTGCAGGTTGGTTTAGTGCCTGAAAACTAGTTCTTTTAAGATAGTCTTTTTCCCCCTTTGTTTATACACATGATTTACAACTTTTCCCACAACAGGCAGGATGGGTTTTTCAGCAAACTTTTGTTATCTCACTTATTCTGACTGGACTGTCAGCAATTTCCTAGTGCTCATGGCACACACGCAACCCAGCATATCCTAATTCAACTCAGATAAAGAAACAAGTCAGGGTGTCTTCTTTGTCTTGGAACAGGGAGAACTGGAGGGCCTGCATTCATTTTAGTGCTTGGAAAAGTAAAGAGAAGAGATTTATTGGACAACTGCTATAAGGATAGTTACTCAGGGAGTTGCTCCACTCATAAAATGCCTTTATGCAACACTTCCGGTACCTAAATATGGAATTAGATTTAGGGCTAAAATCCAAGGAAAACTTCTCCATTACATATGGACGTAGCAGTAGATATTTATTGTGGTTATTCTTAAAAAAACTGTCCTTAACAGTTTCCCACCTATCCTATGAGTGTTCCTTCTAAATGGCACAAGCTAAACCTAGGAGGACTATCTAACAATACTTGGACATGTGTTAAATGGTCTGGTTCCACTCTTTCTCACCTGGCTCACTTCCTGCCAAACTGTGTCCTTGTCCTGGGTTGGCTATGTGATGCCTGTATCCCCAGTTGTCTGTTTTGTTTATGCTAGATTTTGCACCTTTAAGACTTGTTCCAAGAGCAAAATGGGGAGAGAGGAAGCGCAGAGTTTGTTATCAGAAGGTGCACTCGCTCTCCCACGTCCTGCTCCTGGACTATGTCGTCTGCGGATGGACAGACGGCAGGACAGAGCTCTCCTTTGCTTTTAGTTAGTTTTTAGCTAGCTGAGGCAGAGAAGTTCCCTGGACTGTGGGTTTTCTCTCTCTCTGGACCTGTTTAACCCTGCTCTGGACTGAACACCCAGCAGAGCAGCGGCAGCTCGCACCTGTGGCCGCCGGGCCGGGCCTGGGCCGCGGCGTTTGCAGGCCTGAGGGACTGAGAGGGACTGAGAGAGCCGGGCCACAGGCACGGAGGGACTGAGAGAGACTGAGAGAGCCGGGCCACAGGCAGGAGGGACTGAGAGAGACTGAGAGAGCCGGGCCACAGGCACGGAGGGACTTTGTGAGTTTGGCATCTCTTTTGGAGCGGCAAGAGGTTTTATGGTTTCATATTGTTCATTTTTGTGCTGGTGAATGCTTTGCTTGTTAACGAAACAGTTTCTACCACTTTTCTCCAGGGAAATCTTTTTCCTGAACTGGTTGGAGGAGGGGCCGCTGGAATTTGTTTTTCTAGAGAAAACCCCTTTAGAGGTTTTTCTCCCAAAATTTCCCTAAACCAGGACAATTACGTTTTGTCCTCAACTGAAATTCTTCCTGCATGGGAAGAGAACACCCCCCACAGGCCTAACTGACTGATCCTTTCGCCTTTTGCTCTTGAAATTAGCATGGATGTCATGTTGCCTTCACAATTACACTATTTTACTTCAATTTTCCCATTGTTTTGCTTCATTTAAACTCTGTAGTGAGAGCTACATATTACATGGATTTTAGGCGTCTGGTGTGTGCACTGTCATTGTTTTGTCCTATCACGTTTTACTCATTGGTTTTAACGCATACCCTGTATAAGATGACTTGTGCTGTGGTGTGATTCATTTCAGAAATTCACAGCAAACTAAGCATACTGCTGAATCTTGTGATGTAAAAGCATGGATAGTTTAACACTGTGACTGAAAGTTCTTGCCTATGGTGTTAGAAACTCTTTTATCTTGCAAAAAGGACCATTTTTAAAAGACACAATAATTTCCAAGCCACTGAGCAGGTGGTGCTTTATATACCACCAATTGGAATACATATGGCTAGCAAGAAAATGAGTTATGATTATTTGTATGCAAACATCCATTTATTTTCATTTGGAATAGTAAACAATTATTCAGATAAGCAATGGTGAGAGCAAGTAAATTTCCACCAAATACCTTTTGTTTTCACTTGAGAAGAAAAACAAAGGAATTTTGATAATAGATGATGTTTACTGAAGTAGTGTCCCCATTTCTAGCTTTAAATGAAGACTTGCAATTAAATAACTTCAGAGGAAGATATTAGGGAAAAAAAAAGTAACAAACATAGTTGAACACTCATTAAATTTGGAAATGCCCAGAATGGTCAAATAGAAAGTACTGGCTTTATCCTGAAAGGCTCTATCTGGTCTTTCTAAGACCTTTGCTACTTCAGGACTGAGCATTGAGAAAATACTTGAAGATGACCTTTCCTGACAGAAGCAATAGTCCTGCATAGGTCTACATAAACTGTAATTTTCCTTTCTCTGGAAGAGTCAGGTTTTGCTACTCACAATCCTGGAAGCTGGCCGTGCAATTTGGTAGTATGACCAGGACAGACTGTGAATCTTGAGCTGCTGCATATTATTCATAAAGACAAAATTCTATTTTACCCATTCTAGTTATGAAATTTGAACATGTGTTTTTTTCTGCGAGGACAACTCACTTCATGGATGGCTAGTACAGGCCTTATGCAATATGGAAGGATGTAGTTTGAACTTAGCTTGTGTTGGGAGATGAAATTTCACGCAATGTTACTCTCTTGCTGAGCAGGGCTGCAGGGTTGATTGCTGCCAGCCTTCCAATGTGTCAGCTTACATCCAAGAAAAACTGTAAACAACTGTATTCAGAAGAAGAAGAAGAAGCAACAGCAAAATAAAATGCCACTTTCTTTTTGAAACTTGGTATTTTCCTAATATACATTGAAAGAAACCTATCAATATCAATTCAGTATCAGATCATATGAAATGAAGGATCATATCACAGCAAACCAATGAAAAAAACAAGTTAGTAATATATTTCCTGAAAATATGTCTCTTTTTAAATGCTTTTCTTATTAAGGTAACAAATTCCTTGGGAAAAAGGCCAAAAATAATAAAAAAGGTGTTTGTTACACTTCTGGAAAAAACCCCATGTCTAAACCTGCCTCCTTCTGACTTTGATGGCATATATAATTAAGAACAGCAAAGGCTAGGTATTGACAGAAGACTCATTAGAAAAGAAATATGATTAAACCCAAGATTTATTGAAAATGATTTAAAACTCCAGGAAGCTATCTTTAGTGTGTGCAAATTAAGGTCTGCTGTTCTGGTGAATTGACAGGACTGTACCATGTAGCAGAAATACGGAGGCAGAACTCAAAATAGTATCTACCACTGCTCATTCTTACACTCATTATAACATGGCCTGAAGCCTAGAGGACAACTTCTATATTTCTTGTATATTTTTTCTTCTCAGACCATAACGAGCTTTGTAGATTTGGGCTGTAATGAAAGTGTTTGAAATTGATTTGACTGCTACTGTTACGAAAGTTCCAGATCAAAGAATTCAGCATCCACCCAAAATGGGCTTAAAATGCTTTTTTAAAATGGCTTTGAGTAAGAAATATAAACCCCCATCAGGCCCATTGATCCCATCATGTTTATTGTGGCTAACTGTAAATCATTCATAAACTACCAGATGGTGCTGGATTAGTTTGAGAATCATTATTTTGAGGCATAATCTGAGTTCTGATTTAATTTCAATCTCATTCCACAATATTTTTACGTTTCTCTTATCACAGTCATGGGCACCCTCCCATGCTAATTTGCAAAATGAATTTTACTGAATACCATCTAATCTTATTGCCATAGTTACAACCAAGAAATCAAAGATTACTACTCTGAGCTGAAAATAGCTGACTTGATACAAAGAAAGGGACTGATTCTTATGCAAACCACTGCACTCAAACACAATTTCTTATTCAAAGAACAATGGAAAGTTTGATCTCTGGAAGCACTGACTTCTATTGTATTTTCATTCTAGCAATGATCTGCAAAACAGATAGAATGAAATGCATAAAGATGATGGGACAAATAGAGCACTGGGTCCAAATTGTTGACATATGTGTTATTTGCTGATAGGAAAAAAAAAATCAGTAGCAGAAGTACTTATTTTGTTAAAGCCCACAGTTGTTAACAACAAAGCTCCTGCTGGCTGGAGCAACAGTCACAAAATCTTTCCCTGAAGTCTGCTCTGGAACATACTTTAGAGAAGCAGCAGGAAGGGTCTGTTTGAAGCCAGGGCTTTTGGTATTTGAGCTCTTGCTGCTTTCTGTGCTGTCTCTTTATACTTTCAGATAGCACAGGCTTTTTTTTTTTTTTGGTTATGAATAGAAGATGCAAAACCTTTATCACTTATTACTCCAAATACCCTTGACTCAAATGGGGGAGTTGTTAGAGATATATGGACAAAATGCTCTGTATCTCTGGCATTTGTCCTTTGTGCAAGGACTTTCTGAAGAGACTCTCTCTGGTAATCCCAGGGTACAGAGAAAGAATCTTGTACTTGGAGGAGTAGCTTATATGAAAGTAGCAACTTCTGAATCCAGCATCTCACCCCAAATCTATAAGACACAGCAGCTATAAATGAGCCTTATGACTTCTGTGCTAATAAAATAAACATATGATGGGGGAAGAATATATAATGAAATAAAACAGAGGGGAAAAGAGAGGATTTAAAAAAGGAAAATGCATAGAGGAGAATCAAGTCTATCTCAAAGAAAAAAGAGAGAAGGGGGACACATTCTAAAGAGATACTAAAGTGATATAGAAAACCAAATAGTAAAAAGCAGCTGAAGCAATCTGTGTTTTCAGAAATAGAGGGGGAGTGTAGACATACAGATAGAGTAATAATGAAAAAAACTTCAACTCACCCAACAGTCAGAAGAAGGAAAATAGATTTTAAATTGTCCCTAGAGAGTTAGAATTTAAAATCTGTCAGCACTGCCATAGGTAGGATGCTATGCTTTTTTTGCTGGGTGAAAGAAATCTCATTTTATTGAATGAAATAATCTGAAAAATATATAAAGTGTTATGAGTTCTAATATGCTGCTTTACTCATGAAAGGGAAAGAAAATTTTACACTGAGTCATGAAAACAGGAAAAGTTGGAGGAATACAAGCCTTCCAAAAGGACATTACCCCACAAAGTCAAGCTCTACCAGTTGCAACTTCTTTGGCTTTCTACAATACTTCTGGCCTCTCCAATACTCTTTTGTTCCACTCACAGAAGTACCAGACCAACACCAATCTTCTCAATGTCTCATAAACATGGCAGCTGAAAAAGAAGAAATATTTAAGATGTGTTTTTTAACGGAGCTTGATGTCACTTATTTTAGCAGGGTATGCACAGATTAAGCATTAATTTAAATCACGTCTTTGAACATAAAAGAGTTCATGCAGCATGTCTCCCATGCAGAACTGTCTAATAAACCTCTTGCTACAGCTTCTGTAACATGAGATGTTCAACAACTTGCTGTCCCAGAGAATGAACAGTAATCATGACTGCAGTCACTCAGCATTTAGGTAGTTGCTCTGCACATATTCCATTGCAGAAGGATACAATTCAACCAAATGCTGATCTCAACTACCCAGACCCATCCCCATAAGAGGCAGTTAAGTAAAAATTTTCTGTTTCTTAGAAAACTTATTTTTTCTGCATGAGTGGTAACCTCCTTCCTGTGTGGAAGACTAGAAGTTAAGGGGGGTAATGTGTCTGTCTCAAACTCCGATAGCTAGACAACTGTAGAGTCACACAAGGATTGCTGGTAATAACACTTTAGGAGAAAGAACAAGATGTGGCTGGAGAAGGGGCTACATGGAAGTAAGGCAGCATTTTTCTGGGACTAATATCCTTGTTCTGGGACCTGGACAAAAGCAGCACACAGTACAGTGCAAGTGCAGGAATGAAGTCAAGAAGTGACAATGGGCTGTTGACTACAGGCTGACACATTTAGAGGGGATCAAGACCATTAAGGACTCTTAAAGCTCTCTGAACTGTTTCCATACAGATCTAGAAGATTGGACTGCTTATGGTCACTGATTTGCATACAAAGCAAAAAACTTATCTCCAGGATGGTGAAAATTTGTCTATAAAAAAGTACCCACATGAAGCCTAGGCATGCGTACAGCTCAGGAATCTGGATGCCCCCTCAGCTGGATTGATATTTCTTCCTTTCTTTCTCTTGACCATCTTTAATTAATTTCTCTCTCTTTCCCTCTTCCATTTTGCCCTACCACTTTATCCAAAACCCATTGTCATGTGCTTGTATAGGAGGCCATGGTCTAAGTTATACCAATTTCTATGATGAGTGTATTACTTAATAATAAAACTTCATAAGGTTTTGAAGATTCACTGACTTTTGTTGCTCCTTTTAACAATGAGCATCTCTGACTCTTGGGCACTCTCCTCCCCTTAAGGGTGCAATGGAACTTAGAAGCAATGATCAGAGTATTTTGAGCAAATATTAAGAACTGTGAGTGCAAATACCTCCTGAAAAATTTTTCTGGAGCTACTGCTCTCTGCAAAAACTTATACCTCTGGAGAGAATACCTGTGTTAGCACAGAGGAGAAGAAGTACTAGTTAAGACCGTCTCAGTAGTGTTGGTAGAAGTTATACTTACATATTCTGGAAGAAATGCAAAATAAGTCTCCTGGCCCAGATGTCACTTTGCTCCCCTCTTACGCGTTTTGGCCCAGACTGTCTACTGCCATTAGTGCACTGGAAGGAAAAAGTAAATCTCTGCCCCTCACCAGTAAGCCTTTCCCCTCTGGCAGTAGCCTTGTTTGAAAATAAGGACTCTTCAAGAGCTTAGAAATGATTTGCCTGGCTTCTCAACTGACATTCACTGCTCAAAGCAAAAGATATGCAATATCACAGGCCAGCAAGGGTTGGGAGGGGACTCTGGAGGTCCAGTCCCTCCTCCAGGTAGAACCAACTTCAAAGATACATTAGATTGTGCTTGTAATTCTGTTGTTTCCATGAAATGGAAACAGGTAGGGTATGGACTTTGTTCAAATGTTTGTTCAAGGGTTTTGTTGAAGTGTTTGTTTGATTGAAAATTCATTAGAATTCAGTATTACTGAATCCAATTCTTGCCTGTCATCTGCTGTTCCGATACTTGTGTTTGCTTAAAGGAAAACCACTTCAGTGAATGTTAGTTTTTGTGGCTTCCTGTGTAAACCAGCTGGATACTTTTGACTAGAAAACCATTAACCTAAGAGGAACACTTTGTGGTCTACGAGTAATAGCTAATATTTTCAATATTAGAGACATTTAAAGACCCTCTTGAAATTTTGTGTACATGAGTTGCTGTGTAGGACTTTTCAGTGCACTGACAATAAAAACCTTTAAAAAGCAGTATGTGCCAAAAACCTCAAGACAACATTATGTGTAATTGTGATTTTGTTCAAGGAGTTTCACTCAGCAGAAACGGGTTAGTGGTACAAAATGAACAAACGCTGACCATTTCACTGTTTCAGTAGCAATACTTGTGCTCCATTTAGTTTATCTAGAAATTTCATCTCCATTGTTGCTAAGGCCCAATACAAGCATTTGTGTAACGATATAATGGTGAGAAGAAGCTGCAGGATGATTCTGGCAGTAAACACCGTGTCATACTACGTTTCTTTCTGTTTTTAAGGTGAACTGGACAAGAAACTCTGAGTTAATTTCAAACATCAGTCCACCCTCCCTGGCTGCTCTGCTGTGGTGCTAACTTAGTTGATGTACTGGTGAGATAGCTGTCATTTTGTGTAAATAGATTTTGCATCCAGTCGTTGTTCTTACTCATTTCAGGGAAGCACTACAAAAGTGACATTGGACTGTAACAATGTTCTTTTATTTTGCTTTTTATATAATCAAATGTCAACTTGTTTTCAGTTCAAAAATTGTCAAAATTTCTACATGTGTCAGAGATATTTTCTCTTACCTAAGAAACAAAGAAGGTTCCTGGTAAATGCCTGAGTTTTGAAATAGGTATGTTCTTTCCTTACCTTCTGAAATTGAGGTTATTAAATGAGAAGAAAATATCAGAGGCTAGTGAGCTGACAAACTTAAGGTCAATTTCTGGTTAAATTTCAAGATGACATGACAGTTTAGGAAGAGAAAGAAGATAACAGTCATAAGATCTACAAGAACAGTCAATTATTTTGCCTACAGAAATACTGAGAAATCAGTATTTGGGAGATAGTTGTGGCTCCATAAATACTTAATGTTTGTTAGGTTTCTTTGAAAATTCTTTCTTCTTATTATTATAATAAATTCTTTCGTATTTCAGAAGGAAGGATAAAAGTGAGATTCAGGGGACTTTTTNAGTTGCCACTAGTCAAACATAGTAATCTTTTCCATCTTCTGTCAATCAAAACTTTCCAAATACTTTTCTTGTTGTGATTGAATTGTAGACATAAATCTATTTCAAAGATTCAGCTTTTTTGAATCTGCAACAATCAGGCCAATATACCTGTTGGAGTATCTCCAGATGGTAAATGCTAAAGAACCTTACATCAGGTTAATGTGCCCTTTATTTTTTTTCTTTTAATAAATATGAATATTTGCCGTCTAAAATAGTGTGAGTAATCTACAGTTTGCTGAACATCCTCTATGCCACCCATTCTGTTCAAGTAATGTCAAGTACACCATGGCACTCCTGTAGATATTAATGGCGTAGCACTATAAAAATTGTTTCTAAGTACTTTCAATTCTCTGTGATACAGTAATTAACAGATTTGAGAAAAGATGAACAGACGTGTTGGGCACTTACCCAGATGCTTACTGATAACCAAAGAAGAAAAATTGCTTTTGATTTATATAGGTATTGGATGAGACCTTTAATAAATGCCAATGGAAAATGAATAGCAGCTAAGTCTATTAAGATTTGCTTTGTTTTCTTTATACGATCAAAAGGAGATTTTCCTTTGCCAGCAACTGAAATCCAGGCTTATGTGTAGAGTTAGGCACAGGCAGCCCAGACAGTGCTATGCTGCCACATGTAGGGACTCCAACAGATGAATATAGTGTTGCCAAAAACATGTATCTGCCCAAACTGAGAAAGCATGTTAAACAGAATACAACCACAGCAGTGAAATGCTGATTAGAAGGAATCTGTGTTGAAACAGCATTTCACAAGACAATGGAAAGTGAGAATTTCATGAAGCCACTTCTACTCGCAGTGACATATCCCAGCTCTGCTGCTGTATTACCTACTTCCTGTAAATATGTGTTTACTGCAGTCCTTCCCCAGTGAAAGAGAAAGATCACACAAGGCACTGAACACCTTTTATCCTATTAGTTCTTCTGTGGAGATGTAGCAAAGCAAAACAGATCAAAAGTACATGAGCATAAGTGTTTGGAGGGTGCAAGGTGAACTCAAGAGAGAGCAGCACCAAGCACATTAGAAATCTTGTGCTTGAGCAACTGACATCTCCCCCTGTATGAAATACATGTATGAAATACATGGACGTTTTTCAGGATTTTGTATTGCTTCACTCAGAAGGGACTATGAATTATTTGAACCGTAAAGTGACTTCAAAGTGGTGACCAAACTTTGAAAGAGATCTCGATCCTCAAGATTTTAGTCAGTCACTATTAAGAGAGATCAA
>VWZV01006329.1:790803-816663 GCA_013397155.1 Irena cyanogastra | reverse complement strand
CTTCCCAGCACACCCATCCCTCCCCGGCCGGCAGCTCTGCTCTGCCGTGGCTGTTTCAGCCTCTCCAGCTGGTGAACGCACTTCAAACAAAAGCTGCAATCACGCTCATTTCCAACAGAGCCATAAAGGCAACGGGAGCCACTCACTCTGCACTCTTCTCCTGCTCCTCCTCTTTCTTATCTTCCTCTTTCCTCTTCTCCTCTTTCTTCTTCTCCTTCTCTTTTTTCCTCTCCTTCTCTTTCTTCCTCTTCTCTTTCTTCCTTGCGTCCTCCTTCTTCCTCACCTTCTCTGTCCTCTCCTCTTCCTCTTTCTTCCTGTCCTCCTCTATCTTCCTCTCCTCTTCCTCTTTCCTCCTGTCCTCCTCTATCTTCCTGTCCTCTTCCTCTTTTTTCCTATCCTCTTCCTCCTTTTTCCTGTCCTCTTCTTCCTCTATCTTTCTCTCCTCTTCCTCATTTTCCCTGTTCTCCTCCTTCTCTTTCTTCCTCTCCTCTTTCTCATTTTCCTTGTTCTCCTCCTTATCTTTCCTCCTCTCCTCTTCTTCTTTTTCCCTGTCCTCCTCCTCTTGCTTCATCTCTTCCTCTTTTTTCCTCTCCTCTTCCACCTCTTTCTTCCTCTCCTCTTCCTCCTTTTTCCTGTCCTCTTCCTCTTTCTTCCTCTCTTCCTCCTCCTCTTTCCTGTCCTCCTCTTCTTGCTTCATCTCCCCTTCCTCTTTCTCCTTTTCCTCTTTCTCCCTCTCTTCCTCTTCCTCCCCCTTGGTAGTGTTTGGGGAGCACAGACACAGTCTGGAAAGGAGAAACTCATCAGGTAAACCCCCAGGTGTGTGAGGCTCACGAGGAGCTCTGTGTGTCCCGCGGTTTCTGGCCGAGCTCTGCTGAGCCAGGGTGGCTCAGGGCATCCCCTGTGCTGAGCAAAGCTGAGCACTGCCCCTGGGGAAGGGGGAGCTGCTGTTCTCAGCCAGGTGTGCTGGGCTCAGGGGGCATTTTGGGGGGCTCAGAAACCCTCTGTGGGCATGCATGGATCCCTCTCACCCCCCTGCTGCAACACAGCTCACTCCTGGCTCTGGACACGCTGCCCAGCCCGTGGGAAGGCCCCAGCAGGGGTTTCTTTGGGCAGAAGCAAGGGTAGATTATACAACTTCCATTCTGGATGTCATTACAGCTGCATGCACGACTGCTGGGAACAAGGTCCTCTTGCCTTGGGGCCACGTTTTACTCAGAGGAGCCTCAGCAGAGCCTGCCCCGCCTGTCCTTTGCAGGGCACTGTAAGCATTGCTCCCATGGCTCTGCCACTGCCTGCTCTAACCAAAACTGAGACACCAGAAGAAGAAGAAGAAGAAGAAGACATTTGACCAAGCACCTTTTGGGTCCTGCTGGTGGATGCCCCCCTTTTTGGAAACAGGCACCTCAGGCACCAGCTCCAGCACTTGCAAGGATGGATGCCCAGGGACAGGCTTGTCCCCTGCCATGGCCACCCCACTGGTGACTGGAGAACACACAGACCTGCCCATCAGCAGCATCTCCCTTCCCCTACCTGGTTTCTTGCTCCTGAGGTTCCTCCTGTATGGTGGGAAGGGAATGAGCATCTGCCTGCAGCTCAGCCTCGTGAGCCCAGGCCGTCCTCTCTTCACTGACCTGGCCATCATGGATCTCTGTCAGCACAGGATGGGTTTCCTCCTGTTCCCCAGGGGCTGCATGAACTGAAACAGGAATGGGAAAGGGAGGTGATGAAGTGACAGCAGCACGTTCTCCTAAGGCCAGGGTAGGGCAGGGCAGGTCCCAGGTCTCCTGTGCTTGATGGGGCAGTGCTGGAGCAGCTCTCAACCTGCACTGAGCTGGGCAGCCCTGCTGCCCCTGAGCTGTGCTGCACGGCTGCCTTGGGCCCCTCTGCCAGAAGGAAGAAGAAAATTCTTCCATTTTCTGCCAAGCACAGCCAAAACCCCATGAGGGCCTTGAGCAACCTGGTCTAGTGGAAAATGTCCCTGCCATGGCATTGGGGCTGGAACTGGTTTAGCTTTAGGGGCCCTTCCAGCCCAAAGCATTCA
The DNA here is from genome assembly GCA_013397155.1 of Irena cyanogastra. Classification (NCBI taxonomy): domain Eukaryota; kingdom Metazoa; phylum Chordata; class Aves; order Passeriformes; family Irenidae; genus Irena; species Irena cyanogastra. Next base: position 814,622 of record VWZV01006329.1, on the reverse strand, counting down.
GTGATTCTGTGAAAGCTGTAATCCCCTGCACACAGATGAGTGCTGGCTTCCCAGCACATCTAGCCTCCTCCACCAGCAGTGACCTGCCCCATCTCCAGGCCACGTTTTGCCCCTCCTTGCAATGTGGAAGAGCCCAAAGCCTTTCCCCTTGTGAGCCCCCAGTGAATTTCTGTCCTAGCACAGCCCAAGGGCCCTGGGGCTGCAAGAGCCAGCCCAGAGCCCACATCACAGCACCCGAGCACCACGTCCTGTCCACTCTGAGCACCCTCCCAGGCAAGGAACATCCCACAGCCCTTGTCACTTCCCAGCATCACTGGGGCAAAACCCACAGCACGTCACTGGGGCCCGTGGCCAGCTGCAGAGAGAGGAGCCTGACCCATGCTGAGCCCTCTCCATGTCCCAGGGGTACCCATCCTACCACGTCAGGCTCACACCAGAGAAACAGGAGGAGGAAGCACATCCGCTCACTGTCAAACCAGTTTATTTTGAGGTCTGCCTGACAGCAAAACTTACATGTCCACAGCAAAGCTAATAGGAAACGTGCAAAGTGAACTACAGAAAGGCAGGAAACCCATGCAGTGTCGTATCTGTGGCTTATTGACCCACCCCATGGTGCCCACAATGCCTTTAGCCCATTCCCTCTGCATCTCCATTAATTAAAACATGAGGCAGCAATCAGGGAAATGGCTTTTAAAGCACACCATGACTTTTGGATACATTAGATGAAAATGAGGTAAATACTAAAACTGTGTCCTATAAAAGCAAGATTCATTATAAATACAGGGGATGGATCTCAGGGCAGACTTTGGGTTCACAACTCATTGTTACAGGTGCCTGGATAGCCCTAAAGAGATGCAACAGTGGGAGATCTTAACCTGGCCTGTCAACACATCAGAGGGCTTATTCAAAATATGGAAAAAAGACTTTTTACCAAGGTCTGTAAAGACAAGGGACAACAGTTTTAAACTGGAAGAGGAGACATTCATATTGCACATAAGGAAGGAATAGTTACTGTGGTTGCCCCATCCCTGGAAGTGCTCAAGGCCAGGTTGGACGGGGCCTGGAGCACCCTTGTCTAGGGGATGGTGTCCCTGCCCAGGACAGGCAAGCTGGACCAGATCATCCTCAAAGCTCACCCACAACCCAAACCAATCTGCTATTCCAAGGTCTGAATCCAAAGCCTGGGGTGCAGGGGCTCCCACCCCCCTGAGCCCAGTGTGCCTGCCTGCAGCCTCTGGGCTGGAGACAGCCCCTGGAATCCCCTCCCTGCTGGGACATTCCTGCTGCTGCAGTTACTGCTGCATCCATGTGAGCTTCAGGAGGGAGCAGCCATAGCTGGGGGTAGGGAGAGTTTGGGCTAAGTTCTTTCAGAAGAAGAGCCTGGGCAAATATGTTTAACCATTAACTCGTACCTATTCACCTGGAGATTAACCTCACCCACCTGATTTGCTGCTGCAAATCAGAGCCCTTCCCACCTGCTGGGAGGAAACAGTTATGGAAGAAAAGCAACAAGGAGCTGACAAGAGCTTCAAGAGGTTTCTAACATTACACCTCAGAGGCAGAAGCTGGCTCAAAGAAGCCTGGAGATTTCAGCTGGGGTCTCAGAGTGAATATTCAGGTGTAGTGGGGGCATTGAGAGGGCCAGAAGTGCTGGGAGGCTGCAGCAAGAGGCTTTCTGCCACTGAGGTGTCCTGAGTGATGCTTTTCTACCATCCTGTGAATTATAGCTCCCATCTCATAGACATCATCCTGCAAAACCAGTAGCTCCAATTCCCAGAGCAAAGAAGGAGCCAAGTGGGACAGCCCTGGGACCAGGTCCCTGTGCCAGCCTTGGGTCCCCACTGCCCCAGCTGGGAAGGAGCCAGACACCATTTGCAGATCCCCCTTTGCTTGTCCTCCCCAGCTGTGCTTTCTCCTCGGGTTGGTCTCATGTGGGTGTGGGAAGGGCTGCTCTGCCACGTCTTCATTTTCCATTTGTTTCAGAGGCACTAAGCCCCTTTGCCCCCTGAAACAAAAGGAGAAGGAAAACATTAATGAGCGTGCTGGCACTTTGCTGCCAGGGCAGATCTCTTGCTTGACCCAATGGTTCCCTTCCTTGGGCAGGTTAAGTGACCTGGAGATGCCTCAAGGCACCCAGGCCAGCTGGGCACCAAGGCTGTGCTCACCAGCACACGCAGCAGCATCCCTGGCTTTGCCTTTTCCAAAGTCCATGGCAGCACACAGCCTCCAGTTCGTACAAACACGTGGAGAAATGCCTTCCCCCAGGATTTCCCTCTCTGAGGTTCTGCCAAGGGCCTGCAGGAGCAACTTCCCAGCATATCCCTGGGGGTGTGCATTTTCTGTGTGCCTCAACAGGTCCCTGCTCCCAACAGTAATTCCCACAGCCCAACAGCCACTCCTTTCAAGGGACAGCACTTCCACAGGGGTGTGTGACCCTGCCCAGACCATCCACAGAGGCAGCTGTGGCTCTGCATTTTGTCCAGCATGCCCCAAAGTGGCTGCAGTGGGGAGCCAAGCCCCCCTGCCTCAGAGCTGGTGCTTGAGCCCCTCCACAGGCACGCAGCATTGTGAGCCCTGCAGGTTTTCCCACAACCATGCAGATTCCATTCTAAAACACCTAACCAGCATTTTTTTTCCCTGAGGTACCTTCCTAGACATCTCACACCAGCCTTGGCAAACAGCAAAGGAGAGAAAGAAAGCAGCAGGTTTGAATTCCCTTGTAATTCTTTGATCAAATCCCTCCAGCTCTGGCACAGCTCAGGACAGATCTTGATACCAGCACTAACCTCAAAACCCAGGACCTGAGGATGTGGGATGCTGCACCTGGAGATTCCCTCAGCCTGAGTTTTACCAAGCCCAGGCCACAGCTCAGCAACAGCTCCCTCTTCTCAGGTGTTAACAACCTCCCACGGCTTCCCTGGGGCATTCCAGGGGCTCCCGAGCTGGCACCCAGGGCAGAGCAGGGGATAAAAGAGCCAGTGACCCCTCTCCCCAGTAACCCAAGCCAATAATGAGCTTGGCAGTCAAACCACCATGAAGAAATGGAGCCATCACTTACTCTGTTCCACAGGACTCGAGGCTGCTGTGGCCACTCCCTGCCAAGAGGAGAAGGGAACCATGAGACACTGCTCACTTTCAGTAACTCTTAATTTTTACCCTCAATTCCCCATTTTCAGTAAAGGTGGCCCTTTTAGCCTAAATACCCCATTTTTGTGGCAAGTTGGATGGCTTGGCCATGGGCACGAGCATCCCCACACCCAATGGAACAGAGCAGGAGCACAAAGCGAGTTTGCCTGGGGGCCAGGGAGGGAAAGGAGAGCTATGTAAAGCTGCTGCTGCTGCTCCTTAGAGCTGGGACCACTCCTGCATGAGATGCCAGAGCCTGGGCACCAGCCAGTGCTGCACAGAAAGGCAAGGAAACAGTAAAGAAAGCACATGCTATGGGATCTCTTGCTGCTTGGAAGCCAAACACTGGCTTTCACCAGCTAAGCAGGTCATGGGGACTTCTCTTGGCAGAACTTGGTGACAGCCCAAAGCACAGCAGGTCCCAGCACCGATCTGCACGGCGGGGGACGCCCTGCTCAGCAGGGGTGTGGTGTTCCCGTGCTCCTTCCCTATCCACAGCCTACCTGTGTGTCCTGCTTCTCCCTGGTCACCGGCTGTGGCATCACCTTCTCCAGGCCCTGGACAAACCACCTGAACATCCTGGAGACAAGAAACCCCTGTCAGAACTGGCAGCCAGAGCCGTCAGCCGTCCCTGCGGCCACCAGAGCCCGGCAGAAGGTGCCACCGTGGTTACCTGCCGTCGGTAGCCACGGGCTGCGGGCTCGGGGCGGTCACCGGCTCCGGCTGCGCCCTGGCTGCCGCTGCCTTCTCTGCCGCCGGGGCGCTCTGCGCGCCTGGAGCGCTGCACTTGGACTGCGCCTGGGTTTTGGTCCCTTTCGTGCCTGCTCAGGTTCGTTGGAAAGCAGGAGGATAGGCAATGCAGCAGTCATAAATTGTTGGGACGTGGAGCACGCCAGGAAGGGTCACCTCCCGCAGAGGGACAGGCTCCGGGTGCTCCCCGGGCAGCCTGCCTGGGACGGGGACACGGGCAGCTTGGGGACAGAAGCTGTGTAGGGGCTGTGCCGTGATGTGACCTGTGCCCCCACCCATGGGACCCGTGTCCCCACCCCTCCGGCACAGTGGGGACCCTGGGCACGGGGACGAGGGGCAGNCGCGCCTTCGCTCTTCTCCTTCGGCTCTGTCTGCAGAGGGACGGAGGGACAGAGGGACGGAGGGACGTGGCAAAGCACTGCCTGCGGCCTCAGGCCACCCCAGCTGGACACGTCCCCACCGCAAGAGGACCCACATGCTCAGCCCCACCCGCTGTGGCTTCAGCCCATTGCCGTGACAGCAGCCACCTAACCCAGACACCAGCAGGTCTGTCCCAGATGAAGGGTCCCCCCTGCATCAGGGTTGAGGAACACCGGGACAGCACTCAGAGATCTCTTTTTGCTCGGCTGAATTCGCTTGGGTTTTCTCCCCACGGTCCCAGCTGGGGGGTGCAGGAGGATGAAGGCAGGGAGCTCACCCCACTCTCATCTCTGCCCGGTAGCCCCCGCTCTTCCCGAGCTAGGCAGCGCTCACCTCCGGCTTTTTCATCCCCTCTGGCTGCGGCAAAATCCTCTCGAAGCCCTGTGACAGCCAGCTGAGCACCCGTTTTCCTGCCCTGCGGGGAGAGCGCCGCGCTCGCTGGCTCGGGGAGCTCATCCTGCGCGCTCCTGCCCTCCCGCATCCCCCACGCCCCGCTGGGCACCCACCACTTCTCCGGAGAGGTCTCCAGCTCGCCCTCGAGGAGGTCTCCATCCTCCTCAGGATCGAAGGGGGATATCTCTGCAAGGAGAGCACTGCTGGGCATGGGGAATCTGCACTGCGGGGAGCTTCAGGTCCCCCATCAGGCAGCGCAAGGGGACAATAGTGCCGGCATCGCCGGCACGGGAGGTGGCATGTGGGAGTCCCAGGATGCTGCAAACTACAAACTCCCAGCTCTCCTTACCCAGACCATCGTCCTCCTCATCCCCAAGGACCTGGACCTCTGTCTGAAAAGCCAAACATATTGTCTGAAAACCTGACAGCCCAAGAGAGGGATCATCCCACCGAGCGGGGAGGAAAGCTGCCCTTTCCCCAGGGATGGATGAAGGTGGAAACCCATGCAGGGCAGGTTTAGTGCTCCCAGTTAGCACCGGGAGAGTGATAGAGAGGAAAAAAGAAGAAAAGGTAAAAGAGGTAGAAGCTCAAGTACACCAAACCATTTGCCAGGTTTGTCTCCTACCTCATCAGCAATGTCGACGCTGGTCTCGAAGCTCTTCCCGAGTGCCTGCAGCCCTGGGGCTGGGGCTGGCTGGGGAATCACCTTCTCCAGCCCATGGGAGAGCCAGGAGAGCACACTACTCCCCACACTGCCAGGGAAGGGTGTGAGTCAAGCTGGGAACGCCATCCAAGGCATCCAGCCCCCAACAAAAAACAAAATCCCAAGCAAATCGTATTGCATGAAGGGCACAGGAGCTGTACCTGTCAAACACAGAACTCGAGTCCTCAGAAACCACAAAGGTCACTTTCTTTTCCGTTTCTTCAATAGCAGCAGAGGAAAATAAGGCAAGCTCCTATCACCACTCTGGCAGCCCCCAGGAGGCCAGGCAGGAGTGGGGCAGGAGGGAAAGGAACACTGACGTGCAGCCTGAGCCAGCGTGGGGCTTACCCTCCGTGCGTGCCCGGTCAGCAGCATCTGTGGGGCCACCGGCCTTTCCTGTTGGTGCCTTCAGGGAAAAGGCAGAAGGTGCCAGAGAATGAGGCACAGGGGACACTGTCCCTGCCCAAAGGTGGCTGCAAACCCCAGGGACTCCCCGGCCTCCTGCTGCTTCCCAGCAGCTCAGAGTAGGAATGCATCCTGGCCCCCAGTGGGTGCTGCAGTGCTGGGGATGGATGCAGAGGCACCAGGCACCTCTCATCATGCTCATGGTGTCCCTGCCACCCCCCAGGCTGGCTCCCTGCTCACCTTGGCTGGCTCCAGCTCCCGCACAGGGGTCTCCTCTGTCACATGGGGCACCGGGGGCTGGGGGACCACCCGGTCGATCCAGCCCATCATCCCGCCGGCTGCGGGCAGTGCCCAGGGGTCTCCAGCTGGCAAGAGCCCAGCAGCAGGGGTGCACAGTGCCCAGGGAACAGCAGCTGCACCAGCTGCTCACACTGGCTCCTGAGCTGCCCAAAAAGGTCCTTGGTGTCCTTCCGTTTCCCCGTCCTGCTTGGGAAACACGGCACTGCAGCACAGCCAGAGCACACCCGGCTCAACTCCTCACCCCTCACTGCTGTCGTGGGCAAACTAAACGCTCTGGATTGTTCTCACCATCTCAGCTAAACTTGCTTTTCCCGAAGGCAGCTCCTCACTTAGATGTTTTATTTTCACAACCTGACTAGGAAGCCATTGTAGATAGATCACAGAAGCTGTGATGCTGTGCTCAGGGTCCTCTACTCTCCCCATCATTTTTCATTTGAGGGAAGTTGAACAGTAATTTGAACAGAATTTTTAAATGAGGAAGTTCACGTCCCAACACACATCCCTTCTTTCTGCCCCTACAGAACAACTCTGCTCCATCACCTTTCAGCCACACTCCAGGGATGTGGTGGCTGCTGGGGCAGGTACCTGCAGCTGGGGGCTCTGGCAAGGGCAGCAAAGGCATCCAGCACTGGCTGCTGTGATGGTGATAGGAAGGTTAAAGTAAGATGTTGCAGAACTGTCCAAGCTCTGACTACCTGGTCTTTTTGGGTCCCTTCCTTCCCTTTGTGAAGCAGCTCCAGGCTGGGATACAGCACCAGTGAGACAAGTGATGCTGCACATTCTCCTTCTCGGGTACTGAACAAGGGCTGGGGGCTCTCATCCAGCTCAGACTGGGGGTGTCACTTGCTGTTGCCCTTCTGAAGGGCTGCACTCTGCCCAAAATGTCCCTCTAAAGATACCCCACTCTGCCCAAAATGAAGGGCTCAGGAGCACCTCAGACAGCCCCCAGGTGATATCTGTGAACAGCAAAAGAAAGCAGATCCCTGAGCTCCTTCCAGCCCGGCCAGGAGACTGCAGAGGAGTGTCAATCCCAGTTACACACACGATCCCAGTCCCACACGCAGCAGGTAGAGGCTGGAAGCTGCTCAGCACTGGGCTCTTTGAATTAACCCCTCATGCAGCTTTCAGGCATGCAGGACATCTTCAGTTCCCTTGAGATAGCTCACTGGGGGCTCTGCAAAGCCTGGCTCCTTAAACCTAGGCTGGGGTTTGCAGGAAGGGTGATGTGTGTCCTCAGCCCTTTGCTTGCCCGCACCTCAGCAAGGCCAGGAGCCAGGTTTGGATGCAGCCAAAGCCTTGCTCCATGCTGCACCTCCAGCCCCAGCACAGCATGGGCAGGGCCAGCTCTGCCAGAGACCCCCACATCCCACAGCTGGACAGAGTGGCTGTGAAACACCTCCCCAGAGGCCTGACAACCAGAAACCAATTAAATTACCTTGTATCTCTCACTGGGTATAAGGGATTAAGGAGCTGTGAATGCCCTGGGAACAGCCAAGAAAAGCTGTCAGTGCCCAGCAGCAGAGGCATTTCCACCCATGCTTTGGCACTCTCAGGGGTCCCAAAGAAGCCCAGAGTCCACGTACACAACTGAGCCCAAGCAAACCTGGAGAAAGCCCCCTGAGGCTGCAGCTAGCCCCCCTTGTCAGCCAAGGGCTCCTCCTCCCTCAACATGAGCTTGCACAGCTGTAAAAGCCCAGACCATATCCCTGTCCTTGATCTGGGAAAGAAAGTGGAGGGCAGCGGCTGCTCCTCTGCCAGATCTAAACAAGAAATGGGCAGAAACATTTGTGGGTCCCCACAAAACCAGCTGCTGAAAGAAACAGGAAGAAATAGCCAGGATTTGCCTTCAATGACATGAAAGAGCTGGCAGTCTCATGCATCCTGCTGCATTGCAGGCACCCAGCGGTGCCACCACCTGTTGTGGCAGTTCCTTCTGCCAGCCAGCAAAGGGCCTTGGTCTCATTTCTAAAACAAGAAGGGCTCAGACCCACAGCCTCATTTGGAGCAGGGAGCACTCTTCCTTCCCCCCCGGCAGCTGATCAAACCTCCACATTACCCAGCCCATCACTCCCCATGGACCGGCACAGCTCATCCTCCGACTCTGGTTCGGATCACCAAACCCCCTGGGATGTGCAGAGGTGGCCCTGCAAAAACCCCAGCCGGGTCCCTCGCCTCCATCGCTGCCACTTACCCCCGCAGGCTCAGCACTGCCTCCCTGGGAAGCCACCCCTGGGGTGCGTGGGCTCCCTTGGCCACTGCAGCTCGCCACCGGCCCCCCAAACCCACCTCAATCGGCTCAGGGCTCTGCGCGGATTAGCCCTCTGCTGCCTGCAAATGGGATTACTGGCACTCAGCTGTCCTGAGTGCCCCGGCTCCCAGCAGCCAGCCTGGCTTTGGTGCAGGGAGCTGAAAAAAAAAAAAAAAAAAAAACCAAAACCAAAAACAAACCCCAAATCAAGCAGGTTTTAGCATCCTCAAAATCCCTGGAGCCACCAAAGCTACCCCAGGCACTCACCGGCAGCGCTGTGGGGACGGCAGTCGTCTCACCCATGTGCAGGGATGTGCAGAATGTGCAGAGCAGCAGCTGTGGAGCTGCTGAAACCCCGCGGGGTGACACGAGGTGATGTGCCAAGGGTGCTCCACCCACAGCTCTGCCCCAGCTCCGGAGCAACGACAGCAAATCCGTGCTGGGTTGAGCTAAGCCTCCCCTTGCTGAGCCTGCCAATTGCTGCTTGATCCGTTTACCTCCAGCCCTGCACGACTGCCAGCCTTTCCCACTGCCCCTAATCTTGGCTGCAGTGACACCCTGGAATCCAGGTACCAGCCCGGGTTCTCTGCCCCATGTCCAGCCTGTTTCTGTATGCTCAGAGCTCCCCGGAGCAGCGCTGGAGTTCCCTGACTCGGTTCCTGCTCCCCTGGCTCCATGGGTGTCTCCATCCTGCTGGGCAACAAGTACCCATCCCTGCCTGGCCCCAGCACCTCTGCAGGGGGCTCCTCTCTTGCTATCACAGGATGGGGGATGCAAAACAAACCCTCAGGAGACGCTTGAACAGTTTTATGTGGGACTGGGATCCTCAGAGCACAACACGCAGCAGCTTCTCCCCCTGAACAGCTGCTCCTTTCTGGCAGGAAGAGACTCCTGCCTGCTCCTGCCCTGGAGCTCCCAGGGAGGAGTTCTGCCTTGGGGAGGGATCATTCCAAATCTAGCAAGGGGCAAAACCACACAGCATACTCTGTTTGTGTTTGCTTTTGGCCCTTGGGAGCCTCTGCTCGTACCCTGCATCTTCTGGTTACCAGGAAGATGAACTATCAATTCTACTTCAAAAAAGTTCATGGGAAAGAAAGAAAACATGAAAAAAACCCAAGCAGAGCCAGACAGAGCACAGAGACACATGAGGAGGCAGTGCTTTGGCACATGGCCTCCACTCCAGAAACCTTAGACACCCACAGGAAGGTATAAATAACTATAAATTTATTAGTAAAGCAAAACCATTTGACACTCACACAGAAGAGCGGGATGTGTTATTACAATATATATACACACATACATGGAGTATAATCTTAGAAACACATGGAGAGCAGTGTTAAAGGCACTGCAAGCCACACAAACCTCAGCCACCTTGGCTGTGACTTCCAGCAGCCCTGGGAACTCTACCAGAGTCATGACCACAGGTTGGGAGGCGCCCTAGAATCTCACTGACCATGAAGTCCCTCAGATCCATGGCTTGGAGGCACTCAGAAACAAGCCCACGGTCCAGCTCCCACCTGTGGTCCTGCTCTCCCCACTGAGCATCCCAGGCACTCTGTGAGAGAAGCATCTTCACATCCACAAAGTGCCAGGGGCAGCTGCCAGGAGATGCTGCAGAGGGAGCCGGGCACCTGGGGAGAAGCTGGGTGCTCACCTGGGCCTGGGGGGAGCTGCCAGCCCCAAACCTCACTGGCCTGCCCTTACTGAATCTCAGCATTGCACCTGCATGCACAGGAACCTTCCCACAGGTGAACTCACCACCCAATGGAGAAAGAGTCAAACTCTGAAGTATAACAAGAGGGTTTTGCTTATTTTTTAATGGTCAGGCTTCAGCTGCAGCCTGGACTTGATGGTAAATACCCAAGGGAAGTGCAGAAAGTGTTCTCTTCCCTCCTCCTCTCCCTGCAAGGGCACGCTTGCATGCCCAGAGATGGTCCCAAAACTCTGTCAGAGGATGCTTTCCCCTTTATCCCCCAGTCCAGCACATGGGCCTCAAGACCAGAACACCTTCCCACCCAGATTGCAGAGATGGCATTTGCTCACTGGAGAGCTGGCATGGCCACCTGAGCATCCCCATGGTCCCAGAGGTGTCCATGCCACAGCTAACTCAGCTCAGGCGCCTGCTTGATGCACACAGCTGCTCCACAGCACTCCCAGGAGAACTGACTGTGCTGTCTGAGCCCACACCAGTGCCATGACATCTCCCCAGGAATGTCTGACAGTCCTTCGCTGACTTAATCCCCAGCCTTGGAGATGGAAATGGCAGCTCCCACCCCAGTCCCCATTTCCTACAGCTCTGTTCTGGCTCTTGGTCCTGGCTTGGATTCACTTGTCAGAGCACGGGCACGACTGGGCTGAGCCAAGCTGCCAGGTCCCAGGCATTGCCCATGCCCAGCAAAATGGATGCCCTGCTGTGGGGAAGGACCAGAAACACCCACTGGATTCCAGCAAGATTCAGGTCCCAAACACCTGATCTCACCATCAGTGGTTTGGTATCACCTGGATCCAGCCTCAGCCTGGGAAAGGAATTTGGGGCTGGGGGAGCGGAGGGAGGTGGGAAGGAAGGAAGGAACTTCACAATCAGTATGGAAGAAGGAATGAAAAACAAACCACTGCTTACAAATAAAGAACTGAACAAAGAAAAGAAGCTGAGAATGTCTTTTAAAAGTATAAGCTGTGGAAGGTAAGGGGCCGAGACAGCTAAAGGCATCCTGTAGGTAGGGTCAGGGGAAGTGAAGATCAGTAACAGCCCAGGTTACAGACTACCTCTTCCTGAACCCAGGAAGCCAGAGGAACAGCAGCCCTAGAGAGCAGGACTTATGTCCTGGAGAACACCCACACAACCTCTGCCCAACCTAACCCTCCTCTCTGCCTACTCAGCAGCATCCTATGCTCAGACTGCCTGCCAAGGAGAACCACCCCTGGGGAGGGAGCACCTGCTACCCAGCCCCACACAGCATCCTCAGGTGTTCTGCCAACCAGGTCTTGAACTGGCTCCAGCACTTGCCACGGGGCTGATGGCACAGCAGCTCCAGCACAGCAACTCTTTGAGGTGCTGCAGGGCAGTGAGGAATGCAAGAGGCCAAGCAGAGGCAGGAGCCTGAAAGTTGATTGAAATAAACACCAGAAGTGAAGTGCAACAGGTACAGAGTAGAGACATGGTTTACTCCCCCAAGGGCTTTGGCCCCAACTGCTCTTTGGTTTGAAAAGGAAACACCAGCAGTCAGCAGAGAGCCCTGCAGTGTGATGCCCCAGGGACATCAGCTCCCAGGCCAGCCCGTGCCTCCCCACACAGCATAGTGCTCCTGACACTCATGTGCCTCCTGCTGCTTCCACCACCTCCCACCTCACTGGACAAAACACGACCTAAAGGCACAGAAATGGAGATGGACCTGCTTCCCCCACCCCTGCAGGCAACACTGCTGCTTCCAACTAGAAAATGCTCCTATAAAAATAAACCCAAAGCTCTCTGTGGCCACTCAGTGCCCACCCCACACAGGTCCTCCACCTGCAAGCTCCAGCTGCATGTTCTCCATGGGCGTCTACTGGATTTGGGCTGCTGCAGGGCAGCAAATGAAACAAGAGACTGAGTCACCATGGACTCACAGCCAGTCCTAATAATGACGTTCTAACCCTGCACCATGATGTTTTTGAACCTGGAGGCACCTGTTCACCAGCTGATGACCTGGACCTGGGCTCATTCCTGCCAAGCTCCCCACAGCATCCCCTCTCTCCCTGGCATGGGGTCCCATGCACACAGCCCTGATGAGTCTCTCTGCCCAGGGCACTGCTTGGCTATTGCCACATCCTAGGCAGAGCCATAGCTCCTCACTGGGATATCCAGGGCTTTCCCAGCTGCTCAGCAGAAGACAAACACCCCCAACACTCCCTATGTCCAGCTGTACCAAGGGGACAGGATCTGGCAGCTCCATGGCCCCACACAGTGTGGAGCTGTGTCTGAGGCTCACCACCAAACTCCTCTGCTCCAAGTGCCAGGCAGTCACCCAGGCAGCTCCCCCAGGCTCCTGGGGAGGGAAGAGAGCAGGGCACAGCCAGCTGATGATTTCTCCAAGCCCTCCTCTAGCCAGCAGCTGCCCCAGAAAGAAACAGCAGAGCCACAAAAGCCCATGGAGGCTGCAGCCTCTCTCACACCCTCCTCCTAGTGAAGACGAGCCTCTCTGCAAGCTCTGAGTCCTGGACACTGATCCTGGCTGCCAGTGCTGTGCCCAAGTGCTCAGGGTGGCCACTGAACCCCTGGCAGCTGTGCTGGGCAAGAGCAGAGGAACCATGGCCCAAGGCAGGAACAGAGCAAGGCTTCAGGTGGGTGCCACAGTCCTCATCTGGTCCCACACTGGCAGCCTCCAACACCAGCAAGCCCTTCTGTAAAGACAGGATTAGCCTTCCTTTGTTTGGACTCTCTTACTCCTACAGTAAAGCATACACTGAACTTACTACATATTAAACAGCAAAAACCAGCTAGCTAGAACTAAAGAGCTCTTTAAAAATCCAAGTTACACATCTCTTTTTTTTCAAAGATCCAGTATGACATCAAGTTAAACTATACAGTATTTTTAATGAATTTTAACAAACTGCTTTTTTTAAAAAAAAAAGGTAAAACAAAAAAAGAGGAAAAAGAAACACAGATGGAAAACATCTTTGAGGCAGCACAAAGTAAGATAACCATCATGGGTCCCTCTTCCTTGGGCAGCAGAGAGCACAGTCTGTTTTAATCTCCTTAAAGTTGCACATGAAGAAGACTCAGCCCCAGGGTCTATGCTGTCACTGTCCTGTCCCAGCCCCTGAAAATGCACCCTGTTCCCCCTCACCATGCTGGAAATGGAAAACTAAAGCCTGTCTCCACCTTTCAGACAAGTATCCCCCAACAGAGATGCAGGCCCAGTCCAACCTTCTGCAAAGGTAATCTGTCTACACTTGCCATGGACAACAGTGATTAACCTTGTCCTGATCACTTGTGCAGCACACACTGGCTGCTGCTCACTACAACCTCACAGGAGCACCAGCCAACACCACAGAAGAGCTGAGGCTGACAGGGACCTCTGAAGACCATCAGGTCCAATTCCTTGCTACAGCAGGTTGCCCAGGACAACATCAGGGACTGAACATCTCCACAGATGGATACTTAATATCTCCAAAGATGGAGGGGGAAGGCTGGGGCACAACCTAGTAGGCACATCTTCAACCTTCAAGGCATCTAACTGACATGTAAGGGATCTCTTGGACATGAGAAGCCAGCAAATTCCTGCAGAGGAAAACACCTGAGGCTGCATCAACCTTGCTAGGGGAGATTTATTGTTAAGTGATGTTTACAAGAAGTGTGCAAAACCTGAAAAATACAGACGAGGTAAAGAAAGGACAAAGGGGTAAAACAGGACTCCTGCAAGAGGGGGGAAAAATAGACTTCTCCTTTACCCACTGCTAACTTTGCCCTCCCCATGGAGGTGAGCCTGCAGTCCAGAAAGGATTCTCCTGGCTCCCTCTGGTTCCTCCAGCAAATCAGACACCAAGCCCCTGCCACGTGCCGTGGGTTACCGCTGGCCATGGCAACACCTCTGCAGTTGTAAGTTATCGTAGTGTTCATCTCACCCCTTAGTGTTGGAGCTGTGACAGCCCACTGCCTGACCCTGCTGGAGGTACCACTGTCAGCCCAGGGGGTGCTCAAGGGGCTGGAGGCAAGGCTCAGCAGGAGGGCTAAGTCCCTTGGGAAGCAGCTCTTGAATGCTAGGCTTTTGGTCGGGAGCAGGGTGTGAATGCTGTAACAGAATCATGGAACTGTTAGGGTTGGAAGGACCTTTGGAGATTATCTAGTCCAACCCCCCTGCCTTAGCAGGGTCACCTAAAGCAGGTTACACAGAAATACGTCCAGGTGGGTTTTGAATGTCTCCAGAGAGGGAGAATCCACGACCTCCTCCCAGGCAGACTGTCTCAGTGCTCCTTGCCATGCTTTCTGGTAGCAGCACAGTGCTTCCTACAGTTCCCTGTGCAGCTGGCAGGGACAGGGGGCAGGCAGGCTCACTCAGAACCCTTGCAGAGTGTGACAGCCAATGACTGCAAAAGCAGCAATGCCAAAGTGCTTCTTGGAGCTGTGGAGCCCCATGGCTTTTCCCTTTCAACACTCTAGAAGGAGCGAGAGTAGGGGAGGTTGGGGCAGTCAATCAACACTAACGATCTGAAATGCTGCCCTCATCTGAGCCTGGACCAAGTTGGGAGACCCCAGAGCACAAACCTGCTATCTCTATGCCAAGCAGCACACCATGGGAGAAGGGAGGGCTGGCTCTGCCTTGCTCCTAAACTCTCTCCCAATCCTCCTGACCAACCCTGCCAGGCAGGGCAGGGGAAAAAGGCTGCACGCAAAGAGCTGGGGCCTGCAACAGACAGCTGAGCACCCAGGACTGGAACTGCAGGGACAGCACGAACTACAGTCCAGGGAACACCAGACATCTACAGGCATAGTTTCCTCTCTCCACCTCCCTCCTTTCCTTTCCACCCTTTTGAGATGTCCACGTTGTCTGCTGCTACTTGGATACAGGTGGCATATCTGAGGCCAGAGGAAAGTTTACCTGCCCACACACCGTACCCTCCCTTTCCCCTACGCTCCCTGGAGGTTGCCAACAACCGAGGAGAGGGAAGGGAAGGCTGAGCCCCAGGATCGTCCCTTGCAAGCTGAAAGCCACGGCGGGGCAGGAGGCTCATGGCAAGCAGGCAGCCACCTGGTAGGCACCCTCGGCCGTGTGCTGGACGCTGTGCTCCTGCAGCAGGCCCAAGTCCAGGAACCGTTCCCCGCACCACATGCACTTGTACTGCTGCTCCCGGGCGTGCACGCTGTGATGCTTGTTGAGGTGCTCGCGCTGCTTGAAGGCCTTCTCGCAGGAGGAGCACTTGTAGGGCTTCTCGCCCGTGTGCACGCGCCGGTGGCGCTGCAGGTCCGACGCGTACTTGAACCGCTTTTCACAGTCGGGGCACTTGAGGGGCTTCTCGCGGGCTGGGTCGCAGCGGTGCTGCACGAACTCCGAGGAGGAGAAGAAACGTCTCTCGCAGAGCGTGCACTTGAGCGGCTTCTCGGCGCAGTGGGCCAGCTGGTGCTTCTGCAGAGCCGAGGCCCGCTTGTAGGACTTGTTGCACACCGCGCACTTGAAGGGCCGCTCCGCGTTCTGCACGCACTTGTGCCGCAGCAGTTCTGAGGACTGGTTGAAGCCTTTCTGGCACACGTTGCACTTGAAGAGGTTCTCTATGCCGTGCACGTGCTGGTGGTACACCAAGTGCGAGGGCTGCACGAAGCCCTTCTCGCACAGGTTGCACTTGAAGCGCTCCTCGGCCTTGTGGGTGCGGCGGTGGCGCATGAGCGCGTACTGCTGCTTGAAGCTCATCTGGCACAGGTCACACTTGAAGGGCCGCTCCTCGCTGTGCGTGCGCTCGTGCTGCCGCAGGTCCGAGGGACGCTTGAAGGCCTTCTGGCACTCCCCGCAGCGGAAGGGCCGCTCCCCGCTGGGCGTGCAGGGGTGCTGCAGCAGCTCCGAGGACTCCTTGAAGTGCAGCTCGCAGACGTTGCACTTGAAGAGGTGCTCCCCCGAGTGCGCGTACATGTGGCGCACCAGGTGGGAGCGGTGCTTGAAGGTCTTCTCGCACACCGTGCACTTGTAGGGCCGCTCCGAGCTGTGCGTCCGTTTGTGGTGCACCAGGTGGGAGGACTGGCTGAAGCTCTTGTCACACAGTGTGCACTTGTACGGCTTCTCACCCGTGTGGATGCGCTCGTGCCGGGACAGCTCCGAGAGGTGCTTGAAGGTTTTCTGACAGATGGAGCAGCTGTAGGGCTTCTCCGAGGGGTCGAGAGGCTGTGAATGCTCTACCTCGGGAGGCTTGTAGGTCTTCTCACAGATAGAGCACTTCATGGCGTTGCCGTTGTGGACGTTGTGGTGCTGCGCCAGCGAGGTCAGGAGGGAGAAGCCCATCTTGCAAACCCCGCACACAAAGGGCTTCTGCTCCACCTGGATACACTGGTGCTCGAGGAGGTCGGTGGCCTGGTGGAAGATCTTCAGGCACTGGGTACACTGGAAAGAGCGGTCATGGCTTGGCAAGCACTGGTGCTCGTGGGGGTTGGAGAGGTGAGCGAGGTCATGGCCACACACACCGCACTTGTGGGATGGCTCTCCAGCCTGGATGGGGGCGTGCTGGTGGTGCTGCAGTCCGGGGTCTGGCTGGAGCAGGATGCCGTACACGGCACAGCCCAAGGGGTTGTCAGCAGTGCTGGGAGGGATGGAGTGCTCTGGGAGGGCGGCTGCCCCAGCGTGGTGCTGCTGCGGTGGCGGCGGCTGCTGCGGTTGCTGCTGTTGCTGCTGCCAGCTTTCTGACATGCTTGGGGAAAAAATGGGATTTTAGCGGTGATAGTTTCAGCTTCCCAGATGAAAGGGTTCAAGTAAAAGCAAGACCAAAAGATTCTGAGATCCTGATTCTCTGTAACCGATCCCCCCAAGCTGAGACCAGAAAATCCAGCCCACAGCCAGGATCCTGGGAAGAAAAGAGGTGAAGAGACTCCAGAGCCTCCTCCTTAGACCGGCACAAGTTCTTTATGGATTGATTTGGTCTGGCTTTTCCTTCTTTTTGACAAAAGAACAGGAGGCAGAGGCAAGTGCCTTGAAGACAAGAGGAGGCCCTTCTCTGCGCTGGCTGCGACGTGCTCACACCTGCTAAGGGTGCAGGAAGCAACCCAGGGAGCAGCTCTCTCTGCAAGAAAGAAAATAGCTCATGTCAGGTTTTAAAAGAAATGTGGGCAATTCTCTATCAACCTTCCCCCATGGCTCTCTTCGAAAACTGTCCTGCGTCCCTGCAAAGCTACCAGGAAGCCACTGTGGAGCTGGAACTCCACTTGCTGCTGTGCAAAGGGCGTGGGACAAGAAGTTCTCAGCCTGGAAAGGGCTGGGCTCTGCCCAGACACAGCCAGGCACATGTTTGGGTGTTGTGCTCTCATGAGAGGCAGCACAACTGCCCAAGGCCTGCTCAGCTCAGCCTTGAGTGGGTCACTGGATGTCCAGCACTGCTGTGGCACTGTCTGAGAACATGGGTCTCTGCACAGGCTATGCACCAAACACTGTGCAATCAAGAAGCTACTGGGTAAGATTTTACAGGTGTCAATGCAGATCCTAAAATGATCCCACCCCAGCTGAAACAGCTCTGTGAAACGGTTCTGCTCTTCCTGCAGCCTGGATATCAAACCCATTACCCAAGGGATGTATGCAAAGCACTTCCCCCGCTGTGGGCAGCGCTTGTAGACTGGAAGAGGCAGAGAGCTCAGGAGAATATTTGCCCTCTGTGTTACCCTATCCTCAGACAGAACACAGAACCCACAGGAATCACTCTGTGAAGACAAAAGAAGAGTTAAAGCAGTGGCTTAGCTGAATCTCCTACTGAACCATGGAATAAAAGTACACTGAAGCCAACCAACCTACGCCAGATCTGCAGCCAGGCCTTGCTACAGAGCATCACCAGGCTTGTGCTCACTGAAAAGTTCCAGTCTTCCTAGAGATGTCCAGCAAAACCTAGCACCAGCTTAGAGAAGAATAAGACCCACTAGTAAGCAGCAAACAGCAGCAGTGTCAATACACCTCAAGAAAGAAGAAGGTGCAAGCTCTGGTGAGCAGCAGCCACCAACACTCCTGGGCCTTGAGCCCTCAGCCCCATAAAAGCATCCCCACGTCTGTGTCAAACCACCTGCCCCCAGGGTAAGGAAATCCTTGGTCTACCACGAAAATGTTTTTTATGTTTAAAAGTACACAATAAAGAGCCCCAAAGAATCCCACTTCCCAGCATCCCCACCTCCACCGGCACTCAGTTGAGACTGGGTTGAACTCCACAGCTCAGATAGCACTGGACCCACCTCTGACTGTAGGGACACTTCATTATTTTGTGCTCCAGTACAGTTTCGGGCAGTAGAGCCCCCAAAGGCCCCATTCGCAGCCCTGCGGGCACGCACGATGCCCTCATTCTCCTAGAGAGCTCACCTTGACGAAGCCAGGGCTCGCAGTGACGGTACCTGCACCCGAGCTCGGCGGGACACCGAACTTCAGCCTAGCCCGGGCGCCACCTTTCCCCGCACGCACCGCGAACCGTGGCAGGCTGAACCCACCGGCGACGCATCCCGGCCTAACGGGGAGGGAAGATTGTGCCCCTCGCAAGGAAGAGCGATACCAACCTTGGCTTACCGAGGCTCTGAGCGGGGACCCGCGTCGGCGCCAGCTCCAGCCTAACTCATCCCTCCGTGGGAGGTGGGAAGCGACAACCATTTAGGGAGCGCGGTCGGGAGCGCAGAGGTACTTTCAAACTGGCGAGGCGGCCTGCTCGGCATGGCCCGGCAGCTCCCGCCGGGNGGCGGGCGCGGCAGGTGCTGCCCCCTGCCGGGCCGCGCCGGCAACTGCGCGGCCGCCGCCACCGGGGACCGAGCTGCCCTGGCGGGTGCCGCGGCCATGAGCGCCGCGCTGGTGGGGTACAGCAGCTCCGAGGAGGAGCAGGAACAGGAGGAGGAAAGAGGGAGCCGGGGCGGCGGCGCGCAGGGGCCCCCCGGGGCCAGGTGGGTGCGGTGGGGTGGTGGCGGCAGGAGCGCGTGGGAGGCGGCGGGAGCGCGCGGCCTTCCTCCTCCTCTTCCTCCTCTTCCTCGTTCTCACCCCGCTCCGGTCCCGCAGCGCCGGCCGCCCCCGCCTGCCCGTGCCCGCCGGCCTGCCGGGAGACCCGGACCCGGAGGAGGCCGTGAGCGATGACAGCTCCCGGCACGGCGGCCGCGTGCGCGGCTTCCCCCACGAGCGGGGCAACTGGGCCACGCACGTCTACCTGCCCTGTAGGTACCGGGACCGCGATCGGGATGGGACCGGGACCGGGACCGGGACCGGGATGGGTCCGGGAGGATGGCGGGACCGAACTCAGCCGCTGCGCCTCAGGGTCCTGCCGGTCCCGGCGGGGATCCGCCGCTCCCCTGACAGCGCTGCCCCGCAGACACTGCCCAGGAGGAATTCCTGGAGCTGCTGGAGCTGCTGGTGTCCCGCGCCCGCGCCTACGTCCCGTCGCTGGCTGCCATGGAGGAGTTCCACCTGAGCCTCTCGCAGTGCGTGGTGCTGCGCTACCACTGGATAGAGCCCTTCGTTCGCTCCCTCAGAGAGCGCCTGGCCGCCTTCCACAGGTGGGTTTGGCAGAGCCCCGGGAGAGCGCTCCTCACACCCCTCCTCTGCCCTCGGGATCCCTGTTTAGCCACCATCCACGCCCTAAGGTGTCCCTGGCAGCTGGTGCTGGCAGAACATTAAAGCCCTGGGGATTTTTCCTCACTGCCTCAGTATCTGGCACCAGGCACGTCAGGTTTTGGCTTTCCAGGATCAGGCCAGAGCTGTGCCATCCCCTAAACCGTGGACGGTTTTCTTGCCTTACATCTGCCTCAGGCACTGGCTGAGCATCAGCTGCTTCAGGGCTTCTGTCACCGTCCAGACTTTGGAGGACTGGAAGCAGGAGGGGAATTCATTAATTTGAGCCCCAAAAGGTTCTGGTTGCACCAGTTTGGTCCGATTGCAGCATATATTTGCCTGTATCTTTCCATGGCTTGGTAACGATACTGGCCCCTCCTCTTTTTTTTTTTTTTTTTTTTTTTTTTTTTTTTTTTTTTTTTTTTTTTTAAATTTTTTTTTTTTCCTGCGGCTGAAGTAGAATCTTTCTTATTTCAGGTTCTTCTGTGTGGCTGACCAAGTGAAGGTTTACACCAACCAGAACAAAACCAGGTGAGTGTACAGTGGAGCAGCCTGCCTGCCCCACGAGAAGTCTGAGAAAGATGCTGGGTGGTGGGAAGTGTCACCCTGCCTGTTCCACGGTTAGGCTGTGTGACAACACAGTATGTGATCACCTCCAGATCATCTCCAGACATTTCACACTTTTCCCCAGCCATCTGTACAAATTTTTAGCTTTGGCACTGATTCTCTGCAAGCCTTTGGTCTCATTAGCCAGCGTGCACAGCCTGGGGCGAGCAGAGTGGGACCACCTCTTTTGGCAGCAGTGCCAGTCGTGAAATTGTAGTGCAGGTCTTCCAAGAGCTGGAGAGAAATAGCTGAGATGGTGCTAATTCTCCTGGGCATCAACTCAGAAGCCTGATTCCAACGGAATGCAATTAAGTTTTTTTTTTAATGTCAAAACAAATGTGATTAAAATTGTGGAAAGTTGCTGAATCTGGCGGGAAAGGCAGCCCAAGATAGTCATGGGTAGGAAAAAGTGGATATGGACACTTGAACCTTCTGCTTCCCTCCTGGAGGGGAAGAAATGATGACTTTAAATGACTCTAGAAAATGTCATCCCGACAGACCTGGAGGAGGTGCTGACTTCTTTGTCACATCTCTTGGTACTTCCCATTCCCTGCTTCCTCTCACGCCATAAAACCTCTCCACAGCAACTTCCACTTTTTTAATGCAGCTCCTGCATGAGCACGGCACTCTGTGGAAATTCCCATCCAGTGCATCCTTTGCCTGCAAAATCAATTTTCATGTCCCAAAAGGTACTGAGTTAACCTAGTAAATCTACATGGTTTATCATATAGTCCTGCTTCTCCCTGCTACCACATCTTCTGTTTTTCTTCAGAATACAATCAGCATCCCTGGATGCTTAAACCTGGCATTCCTCAGATTTCCTTGTGTTAGGGAGTAGGGAACTTACCCAGTAGGAATGAAGGGCTAAGTGTTCTTAGGGCTGTGCTTTCTGCAGCAGGAAAGGGTGCTTGCTGTCTCTCCTTGCCTTTCTTTAGGACCTTCATTGGCTTGGAGGTCTCTGCTGGGCATTTCCAGCTGCTGGAGCTGGTCTCGGAGGTGGATGGCGTTCTAGAGGAATTTGACCTTCCCACATTCTACAAGGTGAGGCGTTGCCTGCTTACTCCCCTGCCAGTCTGGACATGCTGGCTGGTTCCCTGTGAGATGTTCACTCAAATAAACAGGAGCAAGTTGCAGTGGCTGCCCTGCTGTGCATGGAAGCAGGGTTGTCCTAGGATAGAATGGGCACTGTGGGACTGAGGACAGTCCTTGTGTCTTTGCCTTGGGCAGCTTTCTTGGGCAGTAGTACTAGCTTAGTACTAGCTTTGGGAACAGGTTTGGGATTTTGAAAGGCCATACCCCAGTTTGTTTGTCTCTAGAGCTGAGCAGGGAGGTCATGTGGGTTATTCAGAAGTGACTGATGTACCTGCCCCAGGACCAGTTCTGAGAGATTCTCCTACAGCTGCAGAGTTGAGCACAGGGAAGCTGGGAACTAGGCAGCCTTGCCCACTGGTGTCCAAAAGGGCTGGGTGGGAAGCCCAGGACTCCTCTTGCCTCCAGCACTGTCCATATCAGCTCTGCAGCTGTTGAGTTGGCAGAGGGGACTCCCAGCTTTGGGATCCTCCAGCCTCTGTGATCCCAGACAGGGCAGCAGCATCGTGCCAGATCTCACACTGTGGCTCTGTGCATCGAGCAAAGCCTCATTTAGCCCTCACATTCTTACCCCTGTTTTGTCCTCAGGACCCATCGTTCCACATCAGCTTGGCCTGGTGCGTCGGGGACCTGTCTGGCAGGCTGGAAGGGCAGTGTCTGCGGGAGCTCCAGGTGTGTCCCCACTGGTGTGGAGAGCAGGGAGAGGGCAGAGCTGGAGTCCAGCCACATCTTCCTGCCAGGGGGGAGAGTGGGAAATTCTCTTCACCGAGCAGGACAAACTTCACTGGGCTGAAAGATGAGTAGCTTTTGGGGGGAGTGTGAGTTAAATCACCCTCCTGAAGGAAGTCAGAGGCTTCCAGCTGCAAATGGCTTCATCTGAGACCTGCTTCAGAGAGGGAGCTGCCGACTCCATCCTCTGGCAGATCCGCCTTCCTGGTACTGACTCCTGCCTCTGTTTTCCAGGACATCGTGGATGGGTTCGAGGAGTCAGCATTCCTGCTGCGTATCCAATGGGAGCAAATCCGCTGCAAGTCAGGGAACAAGTACTTCTCCTTCCCCTTGAGGTAGAGGTGGGTGGTGCTGTGCGTTTTGGAGCCTCAGGGAGCCTGACGCTGGACCAGGGACTGTTGTCTGGCACAGCTCTGGCTGGCGTGGGCTGTCACGCACCTCTGCGCTCTGCTTGCCTGCTCAGCGTCTCTGCGGTGTTTGTGGCCTCAAGTCAGGCCACTTCCAGTTTGAGCTGCTGGCTGAAGAAAAGTGTGTTTGTAGCAGATTTCATCCTGGCTGATGGATGTGCTGCAGTCAGCACCGGCGGTTCCAGACATCCCACGGTCGCTAATTTTGCTGATTTTTTTAAAAAAAAGAAAAAAAAGTCTTCAAAAGCCATAGATGCCTTATGGGAAGGAGGAAGAAGGTAGCGTGGGAAGCTGCTACTAAAGGGAGAGTGTCTCACACAGTGGGAAGTAGCACTGCCAGATTGTTGGGAGGCTCTGGGCATGTTTTGAGTAGCAAAAGGGAAGGACATGGAGCTGGATCCTCTTCTCTGAGTGTTTTCCTCTTGTAAGCCAGCTCAGACAAGCTCCTGAGTCATGTTGTGTCTCTCTCACGCTGCTGCTGCATCTGTAGAGACATTTCAGTGTCTGATCCTTTTGCCACACAAGAGCTTGCTGCCAGGTGTGGGTGAGCCCTGGAATGGACAGTGTCAGTGTTTGCCTGAGCTGGGAGGGCAGTGCCCACAGGTGAGTCAAGGGGTGGCGGCTCCTGCCCAGGCTCCAGACTTCTTCCCTGTGTGATCAGCATCCTAGGTGGATGATGACCCAGGGGATCGCAGGCTGGACATCATCCCTTGGGAGAAACTCCTTTTTAATCCTTTTGTCCCTGTGGGTTGGTCAGCTGCAACCTCTCAGGTAGTTGGAACAGGACACTGATGTGATGCACTGAGTCTTTTATTCCATGTCTGTCTGGGACTTCTGAACAGTAAAAATCTGTTTCCTTGTGTCATAAAATTGTGTCTGTAGTGTATTTCAGCCATTTCCTTTTAGACATGCATAACTCCTGCAGGCTTCACGTGAGGCCACGTCTGTAAGAGCTCCTGTGAGCTCCGTGCTGCCTGTCCTGGCACAGAGAGTGGCTTTGTCTGGGGGAGCATCTCCATACAGTCGGGATTTGTGTCCCTGGGAGCATCGCAGCCAGTTGCTGCTGCCAGCAGCCTTTTGAAGTCCTTAACAAAAAATCTGTTAAGTCTTTAGCCAGTTAGTTTCCGGGATGGGGATCTGCAAGATAAGTTTCTTTTGGGGGAAAGAAAAACAAACAAAGATAGAGATATATTTAGCCCCTGGGGACTTCAGCGAAACCGGTTTCTCCGAGGTTAATGCTCAACCACCGGCCCCAGCCGGGCTTGGCACAGCACCCGGTTGTGTAACACCGCGTGTCAGAGACCACCGGCACAGGGCACAGTGGCTGTGGGGGCGAAGTCGGGGGATGTGGCGGCTGCGGGCGGGGCCGGGGCGGGGAGCGGCCGGGGCGGGGGGCTCTGCCCGCG